>LOJH01015742.1:0-16363 GCA_001685095.1 Ellobius talpinus | reverse complement strand
TGTGTGTGTGTGTGTGTGTTTGTGTTTCGTGATTCGGGGTGCCCCAGATGAGGTAGAGATGAGTAACTGCTCCACTTGGAGCACTGCCGTCTCTCTACCTCTCTGTTTTCTGACTGAGGAAGCAATATGGCCAGCCTGTTCACCAGCACCCTCCTGTTCTCACAGGTACAGCTGTTTTCACTGCCATGCCTTAGCTGCCACGGAACTTCCAACTATGAGTCAAAACCAGTGCTTCCCACTTCAAGTCACTTTGGTCTGATACTTTGTCATAGCAATGAAAAAGGTAACCAAATACAGACGTGCTACAGATATACATAAATCAATGATAATTAGGGGAAGGTGCCTCATGTTTGTCTAGGAAGATTCCTTCATCCTATTTTACTGATAGATTTGTCAGCTCAGCAACTGTCCTTTATGGGCATAGTAACCATTCATTCCAGCCTTTAACCACTGTCACCCTCTTCAGAAACAGCCTAATCATGGCTCTGTTGCCGAAACAACTTGCTGAAACTTCTCCTCAGGTTACAAAACGTAACTGTTCAGACTTTTCTAGGGTCCAATAAACATTGTATGTTTATTCTTATACCCGGACAGATCTCTGTTTCTTTTAGTTGGTTGATATGTGGAAATTCCACTTCCATGTTGCAATTTAATTTCAACAGTTACGTAATCTCTTCAATTAAATCATCCGTGTTAATAAAAGATTAAATTATGAACGCAGGTGTGAAGTGTATGTCACTTTCTAGAACAAGAAAGATACTCAGGTGATACTGTCTTTGTGATTGCTATTGTTTCCATTACTACAGACATTTCTATCACCCCCCACCCCCACAGACACACATATACCTTGATTTTGTCTCCTATAGGACCATGACACACACATAGTATGTCACTCTTGAAGGCTGATTGGCCTTCTGGTGGTTTTTCTTGATCTTTCCTGAGCATTTTTTTTAAATTTGTCCTATTTTAGAGTGCTTCTTCAAACCTGCCCACTTGGCACCACCAACTGTAGGGTAAGAAATTTGTTCTGATCAAAGATAATTGGTTTTTCTAAAGGTCCGCTATGACATACATGCTCCTCCTTTCAAGAAAATACAGGTGAGGATCTTCCAAAGAAGGATACACAGAGAAGGAAGGGCATGCGTACATACACACCTACCCATATTTAAAATTTTCATTGCATAGACCCCAGTAGGGGGAAACAAGATTTCACTTCTAACTTCTCCACAATCATAGCATGGGTGTATTGAAAATGCCTGTCAGGGAAAGTAATGTGTTTAGTATTGCACCAGTCTTAAAGACCAGCAAAGATGTCTGTGAATTGCACAGAATTCCGTCAGCTGTTCATATCACACTGCTCCATGTTTTCTCTGGGGTGGGATGATACCAATATGCCAACCATGAGGGAAGGCTATTTTATAAGGCAGATGGAAGGAAGCACAATGACAAGCACAAAAAAGGGATAGCCAAAGATGCCCCCAGAGATGCCAGGGGAAAAAAAGCCACCATCTCCCACTGACACACATGGGATTTGTTATTTTCTCATGGGGGAGGGTCTAGCGACTGTCAAGGCTCTTGTGGTCTTGATGAAGGATTTTACAGAAGATAAAATAACATTGATTTGCCAAAGGACTCTGAGCAGCAGTTGTGAATAATGGGTGACAACTCGGGACCCTATGAGAAGCAGACATCAGAGTATTCCAAGATCAAGTCTTAACCAACTCTCCAGAGAGGCTAAGTTTTACCACTGAAGAAAGCTTCCTTGGGGCCTGCTGTGTCATTGGGACGGAATGACAGTCAATTGTCTTCTACTTTGTAGAATGAATTTACAACTGGAGAAGACAGAAAATCCTTTTCAGCATAAGTGAAGGCCATGCTCATGGAAACAAAATCAGAGATGTGGGCTGGGAGGTCATTTTCTCAATTCACACTGGTCATGCCCCAGTTTAGAAGTGAGGATGGGTCTTTTATTCTTTTCATATTAACATCTTAGTGATTTTCTAGTGACCTCTTCCCCCTTTCTTGTATTCACATCTTCTCACCTCTGTGGACTTGCTCATACTTATTCCCAACACTTGGAATGCCTTCTTCTGATCGAAACTGTAGTAATGGTTCGAATCCCCCAAGAGCCAAGTCAAGTAGAATTTCCACCTTGAATCTTTGTCTGATCACTTTGGATTTAGATGATGAATTGCCTCTTAGATTACAAAAGTTTTTACCTCTACCTTTTAAACATTTAACAAGGATTGTTTGTTTACAAATACTGCAATGCAAGCTCCTGGAGGGCAGGGTTTACTTTTTTTGTTGTTTTCGGTTTTGTTTGTTTGTTTTGTTTTTTGAGACAGCAGTTCACTGTGTACCCCTGGCTGTCCAGGAACGCGAGGTACAGACGAGGTACAGACAGACCAATGTGGCCTTGAACTCACAGAGATCTGTTAGCCTCTGTCTCTGAAGGGCTGGGATTAAAGGCATGCACCACAAGCACCCTGCAACATTCTTACTCAGAGGTCAGAAAGTAAGCAGTGATACTCACTAAGTACTCGGTGAGTGAATTCTGGGACATATTGCACTCGATGGTATGTTATACATAGTATACATAGTAGGTCCTTAGTAAACAATTATTGACAGATGCATAGTAATGACTAACTTCAGGCAGAGCTAAAGTGCTGAGTGCAACAGAACAGGACAGGAGTAGTGAGGGAGGAACTTTTCAATAGCACAGTAAAATACTCTAATTTATGAGAGTTCTATCAGTGCACAAAGGAGGAGTGCAATTTCTGAGTTTCCATTGAACGTCCTTCTGAACAGGCCTTTAGTTTATCGTTAACTCCCTCTTTATTCAAGGTCTCTGTTGTGCGGCAGGTACATGGTAGGGCATGGTTCCCAAAGCTCTTTCCAAAATGAGCTTGCCTCTAATTTGGCCAGTCGTGTGTGTGCACACGATTACACTAATGGTCACTTGGCTTCCAGTAGGGCTTGGACTGGATGTAGAATATATCCTGCAGAAGCAAACATTTTATAGTGCTTTCAAAACAGGGCCCAAAACAATATCAAGTAACATTAATGATACTGGATGGTGCTAAGAAACAGTTCAAGGTTGTGAGGCAGTGCATTCCACTGAGCACAGCCCTTCTGCCGGCAGGGCCCTGTTGCACCTGTACAGGCTGCACACCTGTGAATCTGGCCTTGTCTACAACATAAATAATGCTCTTCCTGTGCTTATCATCCTCCTATTCTTATAGTAGTGATTTCTCTAATTTTTTTATAATCTGACTTACAATCAAACTTCAATTTTTCAAAATATCTCATAATTCAAACTAAGTCATTTTTATCACTTTGACTATTGTGAAAACATTCCCTTTTACATATAACTGATTCTCAAAGACCAACAGGCCTATGCAGGACCGCAAAAACAGGGTAAGGATTTTAATGATGGAGTAACCCTAGTTTCCTTAATTCCATCCTGATTTGCCTAGTATTTGGCTGCAGGATAGAATGGAAGAATAATCTTATTCTCTCCTTTCTCAATCTCTCTTATTCTCCCTCCTCCTTCCTCTCCCTCTGTCTCTCCCTCTGTTTCCCCTCATTATCTATCTTTGTCTCTCCAGATTCTTACTATATAGCATCGGCTGGCGTTAAGCTCAGCAGTCTTTTGATCTCAGCTTCCCGGGAAATTGCATTATAAGTTATATAGTATTTATCCCCATCTCTTAGTATTGAGTCCATAATAGATATCCAAAACTGCATGCAAAATGCAAAAGCATTTCTGGGCAGAGAGAAACGCTCACGTGTCTTCTGATCTCCAAGTAAACAGAAAGTGTCAGAAGCATTCTCCCTGGTGCCTGCCCAGCCCAGCAGCCACACTCCCTGCCTCTCCAAGAGCATCATCTAAAGTGTATCTGCTGTTCTGATTATTATTCCCCTATGCCTTGGCTGTCCTCATTTGCATTCTTCCAGACTGTGCTGCATTTAGATAGCTCTGTTTCTAATATCTCAGGTTAGCTGTCTTCTTCCCTCTTATCTTCAACCACCAATTTTGCAACTTGTAATCTTAATAAATACATCGCTGCAGCTAGCTAGCTATTAAGCCTTTCCCTTACAACACCGTAAATAGAATCTGGTCAAGCCCCAATCCCTCTCTAAAACAAGTGTCTACCTCTTACTTGTCCAATGAGCTCATGGCTCCCCTCCTCCTTCTCTTCTGCATTCTTCTGCTGCAATGACATGTTGAGGCACAAGTTAATTTTAATTAATCCTTCAAGCTTCCTCACAGATTTAACAAAACATAACAAGTTAAAAAAAAGATAACAACACCCCTGTGCCACCAGATATAATTATTGTGCAAGGAATCTCAGAGTGATGTACCCATACATGTTTGCCAGCAGTGAATTGTTTACTAGAAGTAAATAAAGGAGGAGGAAGCTTGCTGCATGTCATTTAATGATACATAGATCTTACACACTTTAATAAGAAGAAGCACCCTCCAGGCAGACAGTAGGGAAATTTCTCCCTAGCAGTTAATGACTTATATGCAGTTTAATACTATCATCAATGATGATCACATGAAGAGAGTCTTTATATACTTCAAATTTCCTTTCTATGTTATTGAGGAGTTTGTACATCAAAGAAAAATTATAGTAAGAGTAGCCAGTACTAATATCCATCAATGTATAATGATGTTGTATGTATAGGGACATTCAATTTCATAAATTTAGTGCCAAGACATAAATCATGGAGTAATGTCTCCTATGAGGTCTTAGAATGTTAATGGGCGGGCAAGCATGTGAGTGTGATATCTAAATTTGAAACTGATTTGGAAAATTGACATCTCTGGTTTATAAATACATCTCATTTTTTCACAGCATCAGCCAGACTTCTTTTCCACTTCTTTTTGTGGCATTGAGAGAAGATGTCAACAACGTATAATTATTTTCCTAGTGGGCCATATGTGCAGCAGCTTCTTAGATAACCGGACTCTGATAGCGAGTGGAAATGACACAGACCATTATTTGGAAAAAGCTGGAATCTGGAGTCTTCGAACAAAAATTAGACACAATGTTCTTATGGAGTAAAAAAATGTTAATCCAACTTAATCTGAACAGAATCCTTTGACGGAATTCCAAATAGTCCTAGACAGCCCCTTGCCTTGCCCTAACCCAGGTACATGGCTTCTGGTGAGTTTGAGTACAATCTTTATTTGCTGACATTTGGAACAAACCTGCACCTCCATGGAAGATCACTTTGCCTTGTGGCTCATTTTTAATAAGACTACAGTAAAACAACTCCAAGAATAAAGGGCCAGGGTGGGTCTTTACTTCTCTCTTGGTCCCTGATGCTATTCCTACAATTCTTTTTCTTTCAGTGGGCTTTTCCCTCAAACAAAACCAAGGCTGATCATGTTCAAACTTTGAAAGGGGGGGAATCAAATGGGAAGCAGAGGCAAGAATAAGAAGGATTAATTTAAACCATAACTACTTAGTGAATGGGATCAGATGTGTAAGAGATACAATTAGAAACAAAGGCACCTTCTGTTAAATCTTCAGGGGGGATTTTTCATGCAGGTCAGACCAAGGCCCACATCCTTCTCTGAGTCATTTCAATTACAGTCAGAGGATCAGAATCGTCCGTTCTTTGCTAGATCTTAGGGCAATCATAAGCTCACAGTAGCTGCAGCTGCCTGCAAAGGGTCTTCACAAGACAAGGCCTGTGCACATTCAGTTACAGATGGGAAGGGCTTCCTGGCAGTCCAGGGCTGCTCAGGTAAAGGAAGTCATTGCGTTCACGTTCACTGATATAGCCACACATAGGGTACTCATTCTCAGTCGATAGCTCAACATCCTGGCTCATGTGACTGACCCTGATTACATTCTGGCGTCATAAAGTAAAAATTAAAAGACAATTTGAAAACTGGATGAGGGCTTAGTAGCAGGAGGGAGGATTGGCAGGTGTGGGGGCGGGGAAGATAACAGGAAGGTGGGAAAATGAATATACTAGACCGTGCTGTGTCATATATGGCATTGTCAAGGAATAAATTAATTTAAAAAAAAGAGAGAAAAACATTGCTTGGATTTCTCCTTATCGTTACTCTACTGCCACATATTGACAGGCTATTCAAAGCAGGTTTATGTCCCCTTCTTATAAAACTTCAGGTGTGTTTTCCTATTACATAAGGAATGTTCTGGGAAGTTGATGCATAGAAGTTTGATTTCTCATTAATCAAACACAGAAGAGAAGGATGGCTGGATTGGATTTTGGAGTAGGAGGGAAGACTTTGTAAAATTTGAATTTTTAAACATATATTTAATATTTGATTTTTTTCAAAAAATGATTGCTGCTTTAGAAATCACTTAAATGCTATTCTAATGTTCTTGAGAAATGCACATGAAAAAGAATTCTGCATAAAATAAAACAACTCACTAATGCAAATAAGCACTTTGTTGCCTAGCTGGATTCCCTTTATCTCAGTATTTCTCCCTAGTGTAGAATTTGCTAGGCTATGTTCCCAAGAGCAAGATTCTAATAAATATTCTATCAATGAATACAATGAATGTTATGAAAATGAATGGTTAAATGCATTTGGAAAGTACTGAATTAAATAAAATTAAAAGGGGATATTTATTACAAGACTTAAGCGAACCTTTAATTTACTAATATGCACTGTGAAAGTCTAAGAAAGAAGAAGACTGTTGAAAACCACTGTCTTTCCCCCATTCATTCTTGTCCCTAATTTTTAGCACTAATTACTATACCACAGGACAGGTACTGAGAGCATTTTGGAAAATGGGAATCTTATGCCATTTTTCATTAAGTGGAATATATTAATATAACATATTAATATGTTATGTATTATAATATATAATATTAATATATTAGTTGCTCTTGGTGGATGCCATTGTAGACTGAATATACAGACTAGGCGAACATGGTTTGTTACTTCTTATCACATCAGCATCCTTCAGGCACTATAAACTAAGAAGGCCCTATTCACATCCAGGTGTAGGTGCTATCTCCTCTGAATCCAGGGCAATATTGTTCAAAATAAGCATCCAAACATCTCATAGATGTCCACAACATTCCTTTGTACCTGGCCTTCCATTAAATTAAATGTCAACAAGTTTAGAATCCAATTGATCCAAAAGAATATTTAGAAAAATACCATAAATCTAAATAGAAAAAACTATAGTAAAGGCAGTCAATAGGGTCCTTACTTCTTCCCTATCATCCTTTTAGGATAAGCATAGCTTCCGCTAGAATTTTCTTGGAGCATCTTGTCAGATACAAGCAGACAATGTAAAATCCCTATACCACTCCAGATTGCAAAAGAACAAAAGTCACAAGGGTTTATTTATTTCTGAGGTAGAACATGACCAAGTTTCCTAGATGACAACTGATAGGGCCTTAAACATAATCCATGAATCAGACTAGGTTTTCTTATGTCCACTTTAATATGGATGCATGAAGCAGACCACAGGAAAGGGATCTCCACAGCCTAGGGGGCACGACATCCTGACCGGTGCCCAGGTATACTTGGGAAACTTTCAACTCTTGCTCACTGGGCCCAGTGCATTGTTTAACCACCATTTTGCAAGCAGTTGACACCTACCCTACATTTTTTTCAAAGAGATACATGTGAGTGAGCCAAAATTTAAAAGTTCTATTTCGATTTCTTAGATTATTAAAAGCATCTGCAGATAGAAGTGTGGGGGTGGAGATTGGTTAAGATGAGAGAGAAGAGGCAGAGACTGGCAGTGAAAAAAGTCAAGACAATGGGTGAGGCTGCCTGGTCCTCTCAGGCCCAGGTCAGAGAGGTTTGTCTATGGGTGGGCTTGAACAACTAGTAGGTTCAGACTTTTTAATCACAAGTTTCAGCACCGTATATTAGATTATTAGAAGCAGCAGTAGAGAAGGAAGGCAGAAGGAGACTTGTTCTGCCCTTAGGCAGGATCATGTTTATTCATGAGAAGGGGGCATTTTTATTATCCCTGGGCATGGATGGAGAAAATGCCAAACGAAGAAGATGGGATGCAGCCTCTTACATGAACTGAAATGACTCCATAGTCCGCAAGGGAAGCTGAGAAGTGTAGTCTTTCATTAAGACACTATCAAGCTTATAGTCTTAGAAATAAAATCTCTGTTGAGATATCAAAGCAATAAATGTGTTTAGAGCATTGTAAAACCTTGTGTTATAAGGACTTGCTGATTAGTAAGATGGAGCTGGGGGCACAGAGACAGTTCAGTGGATAATTTTTTTTAAAGGACTTGCTATGCAAACCTGATGACCTGTGTTAGATACTGGAAATTTACATATAGGTGGAAGGATAGAAGTGACTTCCAAAAGTTGTTTTCTGACCTCCACATACATGCTTTGATACACACATGCCAGCATTCACACACACACACACACACACACACACACACACGCTACCGCCACCACACATACATACTCACAAGCAATAATGAAAAATAACTTTTAAAGAAAAAGCAAACAGACCTGAGAACACAGGTTGGACCTGTGTAATAGAATTGATGTGACAGGATATTCATGAGGATTAATGAGTTCATCTTAGGAAAGTACTCTCAGACCCATGGAGAAAACATGGGGAGATTACAAATAGTTTACCTTTAAGGAATCATATCTCATTTGTGTCAACAAAACTCTGTCTTAACTCATGTAGCGTTTCTTTTGCTGCTTATGAAAGAGGTATGTATGGATACTATCACATAAGGTGCCCATAGGGTCATATTTTACACCCTCCATCTAATAATGAGGTTCAATAAAGACAACTTTATCACAGTAGTAAGTTGGATGCTGTACTTGGCTTGTGTCTCTATGGGATGCTAATGGAGAAAAACCCCTCCTGAGCATCTTAGGTAGTCAGGGTATTCCCTGATTACTCTTATCTGTACTTCTCGTACATACAGTATATTGAATCTGTCATCTTAGACGACAGAACATTCTGATGTGGTACCCATGACTGAGAATTTCTTCAACTGGAGAGTAAGCGGTACGAAAAGTGAGCCCACTTTAAGGGAACTGGAGGAAAAGATGCACTTTAATGTTGAGATGCTCAATAGGAAAAAAAGTAAGATTTTCTACACATTCAAAACTAAAAAAAAATTCGTTTGGGCAGACATAATTGATATGGATTTTCAAGATTTTAAAAATAAGCTCCTTTTGAACACAAATTTAAGATAGTAGATATCAACTCAATCAATATTTTGTGCCTTAATAACAATCTCAAAATAGTTTTCAAAGATAAAAAGCTGGGGACACACTGAAAGCATGGAAAATATAGCAAAGAGTTACAATTCTGACTGTCACATGACATTATCCTTCTCGAGAGCTATAGGAAGACCAACACAGGCTCTCCTTCAGAATGCAACACTCTCCTGCCACATGAGCTGGTCAAATCCCTAAGAGGTTTTATATAATGTTTTGAACTCATAACATATAAAACAGTCTTGTGTTTTGCTCTTTCTCATGACTTCTCTGAGAATCATTAAATACAATGAATTATTTTTAATGCTAAGTATATTTTTAGTATTATTTGGGTTTTTGTTGTTGCTGTTGTTTATTAGATAAGAATTCCATGCTTCCATGGAATTAATGTATCATTATCAACCCTCCTTTGCCCTTTTGCTTCCGATTTCTCTTATCCCTACCACGGCTTGGCCCTCTCCACTCCATGTAGTCTTTTTAAACCTACTGAGTATACTGAGCACTGCCAATACACACATAGGGCCATTGGCTGTAATATGGACAGTCTCTCAAGTCTAGGATCCCTGAAGAAAATGAAAAGTGGACAGTTTTCCTCCCCAGGTAGCCAGCCATTATTTTCCTCTTCACTTGAACTGCTGAAACCTCAACTTTCTCTTATCAAGTCGGAGCTCTTGATCTACCACGACTAGCTGAACATTTCCTTCCAATGGAATAGTCATTTCAGCTACTCAAAATAGAGCACTCTTATTTCCCTGAACCAATGCCTACTAGCTCATGTGTTAAATGTTGCCCATCACTTCAAATCAAGTCCTGCTTCCAAGACAAGCTAGATGGCTGCTGGTCAGTGACAAGACCAAGCAGATACTCTTCCCTTTGCTGAATGATGTGAGAAGCCATAACATATTGAGCATTTAACCATTCAAACCATCTGATTTTTATCTTTCAGATCCGGGCTGTGTGCAAGCCTTAAGTCACATTCTAAGGACAGCTTGTCCAGAGAACATTTTTGCTGTCATTCTCCCATCTGTCGGAAGATGGACACCTGCTATCTACTGAAACACTTTAATGAGTGTAGAGGCCTACTAAGTTGGCCTGAGTTAAGGCACAGAGAAGGGATATTGTTTTGTTCAACCATCACCTGGCCTTCCTGTGCCAACAATGACCATAAAACTAATAAACATTCACAATGAAGTACAATGTAACTTAGGATAAACGAATGATATCATAGCCCTTTACAATTAGGCTAGTACTCCTATAAAAAAAATGAACGGTGATTTCATTATTCGGATCCCCAGAGTCATTTTAAAGAGCTCTTTTAAGCTCAGTATAAAATTTTACTTAATTCCTTTGGCCACTAAAATAAGATCAGGTAACGGTGTGATATCTTAGTGGTGTCATAAAAAGAATCAGAGCCTCAAAGCCTTGCTTTTGGATACTCTACTTTGAAGCAAATATGACTTGAAATACTCAAGGAGGAAAATAGATTTTTGGCATCATTAGCCAGAAATCATAAGATAGTTAGGATATTTGAATATACAATCAGATGCCCTATGTAAATATAATTCACCCTCTCATGGCTAACTATAGTATATAAATAGTCTCAATAGCTCTCATCCACTAAAGAAGGGATTAAAAGTAAGAAAACTCTCACTATTCCACATTTAACCAATGAGTAAAATTAGACTCAGAGATACTGAGCTGACATTGCTAGCAAGCAGCTTGGCCCCCCTGAGACATCTGTGATTTAGCTCCTAGTTTACTCTTCTCTGTAGCCAGTACCTTGGAAAGAGTAAGAAGCAGGCAGAGCATCCCAGAGTCTAGCTTCATGAGAGAGATTAATTAGGCCAACAATTCACTCAGATGTTCCTCCCTCCTGGATCACCAGGGCTAGGAAATATATTAATGAAATGGGCTTCTGGGCTCTACCTGGTCTCATAGGGATTTAAAACACAATGAGAGAAGAGCAGGGGGAGGGGTGAGGAGGGGGAGGTTCAGGGAAAAGCTAGGCATAATCCTAGCACTCCGGAAGCTGAGACAAGAGATGCTGCAAATTCCAATCCAGCCTGGCCTAGAGATCAGATGCCAGGACAGCCCTGGCTACAGAGGAAAACATTGTCTTAAAAGAAATCTTAGTAACACAGCCATTAAAGGCATAGCCAAAACTGACTGCAACCACCTCCAGGCCTTGCCTTTACATTATGTGGCTAACACACACGATAGAGGCATACCCTGCTGACTCCTGGAGAAAAGACCTTAGCCACCAATTCAAGCATCTTCTATAACCTAGGTTCACACAGCTGAGGAATCATGCTAAGACCCTTGGAGAGAGGACCCCAGTGGTTTAAAGAGATAGGCGGGGAGCACCGGGTGGCTGGGCCTCCCTGGAGAAGAGACTCTGGTGAAGCGTTTGAGATGGCAATGCATACACATACTCCTCACCAGGCTTCTTTCTTCAGAAAAACAGTTGCCCAGGAAATAACGCCCTAAATTCCCTTTGCAAGAAAAATGGATTGATTTCCGGCCTATTGCGTGAATTCCCCAACGCCCTTTTCTTTTCCAAATGCCACTTGTAACACTAAATCTCAAATCCACATACAAAGGGCGGAAGATTGATTCACTCAGTGATCTGGCCTCCTCTTGGCTCACCTCTGGGTGCAATCAGCCTTTCATTCACATAACAGGACCATTCTCTAATAAGAGGCCCATTTAAAGAGGTTTCCCCCACGGGGCGGGGGAGGGGAGCTCAGAGAGCTCTCGCTTATGCTGATAGGAAGCAGAAGCTGGCTGACCTGAGGTGGAGTTCCTCCCTCCCCTCCCCTCCCCGAGTCTGCACCTCTTTAGCTGCTCCGAAGGCTACATCCCCACAGCACAAGCTGGCTGCTGGCAGCAGCGCAAAAGGAGGAAAAGATAGAGCCTCTCTAGGACAAGACAGACAGCTGGCAAATTATATTCAAGTGTGCTGCTGCCCACGGGGGAGAGCAGGCCTGGCTTCCTAGGGTAATCCATCTTCCTGACACCTCCCTGCCCAGGAGTTAGTTTTCTCCAGCACACTTTCTGCTCCCGACAAACAGGGCCAAGTTGTCCTCACGCCTCCATCCTGCTGACAGGCAGAAGGAGTCACCCCTAGAGTACCTCAGCACTCCCCCTTCTCTCACAGCGGAGCCACATATCTACCGCCCGATTTATTGATAATTATCAGAGCCCGCAGGAACCGCTGCGATTAGATAGCAGCATCTGCCTGGAGTTGCGTGACACTTCATAGCGAAGCTTCCCAGGGCCGTTTGCCCCTGCAACCCCACTTTAAATCAGACAAATAGGAAATGCCTGAGCTGAGAGCACCAGAACAGAATGGCGGTCCACCCTGGAGAAGCGGGATCCATTAAGTGTTAAGTTGTAGTCTAATTAAGCAGATTCTTAAAGGCACAGGACTCTTATATTGTGCTTAATGGAGATGAGAGAGCACACGCTCATAGAGGACCCGTTGATGAAAAGGAGGAATGATGCTATATTTAAGATTTTTATTCCTGCAACCATAATGAAGATGTAAAGAAAACGCATCATGATGGAAATTACATGAATCTCAACAGTCTTGGCCAGGCTGTTAAACATTTGCATGAGTTGTTAAGGCTCTGCCTTATCTTCTCTGCTGATCAGACCTCTGATCCATAAAGGAGTTAGAGAAGATGATTTCTGTGCTTCGTGCTAGAGTCAAAACTCCCCCAGAGATTCCATTTCAAAACAGATTCACATAACCAGTACTGCTTACTCCAAGCCAAGGTGGAAAAGGTGGAAAAGTTTAATGTTATTTTCTATCAACTTTCTCTTCAAAGACTGTGACACAATGCAGTCTCTACTGATTTGAGGGCAGAAACTACTGGCAATAAAGCAATTTAGCATCAGCACTTGTCTTAGAGTATCTATCTGCTCCGGAGAATTACTAAATTTCTGAGCATTCGTGCATCCTTTCCACCCACATGGATTCAAATGTAGGCAGCTTCATGGGGAAATCAAGACAACCTAGTCCCTAGAAAGGTAAGCTACATGGCTCAGTGGTTTAGGTTTATGGGAGACTGTATCTTGAGGAGCTGTGTAGATTCTGGGAGTCCACAGGTATAGCTCTGTGTAGATCCTGGGAGTCCACCTGTGTATGTCCCGAGAGTCCACAGCTATAGGACTGTGTATGTCCCAGGAGTCCACAGGTATAGGACTGTGTAGGTCCTGGGAGTCCACAGGTATAGAGTTGTGGGTCCTGGGAGTCCACGGGTATAGAGTTGTGGGTCCTGGGAATCCACAGGTATAGATAGACCTGTGTAGGTCCTAGGAGTCCATGGGTATAGACCTGTGTAGGTCCTAGGAGTCCATGGGTATAGACCTGTGTGGGTCCTGAGAGTCCACAGGTATAGACCTGTGTAGGTCCTAGGAGTCCATAGTATAGTCACTAGAAAGAGGCTCTTAGCCTAGTAGGCATATTAATTGGGAAAAACTGGGAAAAATGGATTAGTGTCAAAATAAAATGAATCCCAACCCTTTGGTCTTTCTGGAATTTACAGTTTTGTTTTCCCTTAGTGTGAAAATCCTGCTTGTTTCAGTCCACTTAAATCATCATTTGAGAAGTGGCCTTCCTCTAACTTGCTATTGGTAGGAGGTTGTTGCCACCTACTCACCTGATTGATTTAAAATTGGGCTCAGTCAAACCATTTGCAAGACTGGGTAAAAAGAACTAGAAAGGAGACATTAGAAAGAAACCAAGAATGGTCTCTAAAAATACATATTTCCATATTGCTGGTTATTGTCAAAACACAGTGGCTATAACTCCATCTATAGAAAACCATCATGTAGGTTAAAATGAAACCCCTGGCAAATAAAAACCACATATAGAGTTATAGTTTCGCTCCTTCAATGACATGTGCTTCATCAGAAACCTTCCAAGTAGAATTAGCTGAAAAGTTAAGCCATGGTCAAATGAAATTCAGGATACAGAATTTGAATAGCATAATAGGTAACAACAGCATGTAGATAAGAGGACACACATTTATGCAGGAAGATTCTAGAAGGAGTATTAATATACACAAAAATGTTCTAAAGTGAATGCTCCCAAAAATAGCTTCTAAGAAGCTGGTGCATTTCCAGTGCTGATAACTATGCTGAGTATACAGCAGGTGCTCAATAACAATCACTACACAAACAAACTCTTTCCAGGTAAGTTCTTAAATATATTCTTTTTGTTTGATTTTTTAAGACAGCCACACGAGAAGAAAGTCAGGAAAATATGACCAACATTTGCATAGGAAAACTAGGTAACTGTAAGTACCCACAATTAGTGGTAGAGTCAAGAGGTGTAGATGAAAACATGGGTAGTAATGTCTTTTAACTTAAAGGCTTGATCAGTAACGTGCCAAGGAGTAGTGGCATAAGGTGGTAAGTAAGTGCTATTACAAGATGCCATTGTTCTAGAGGTACCTGGATAGCGTTAAACAAGGAAATTTCACCTAACATAGCTTGTGTGATTTGTTGAGATTTATTAAGCTTGAAGGCACAATTAGAAGGGAAAGAAGAGGAAGTTATACTTATTGTGCTTAAAGTTAAGGTCAAAAATCAGTCCTGAGGATACTTCGAACAACCCTCCACTGTCCTCCAGCATTACAGTAATTTCCCCCATGAGTCTGATGTTCTCAGAAGCCAATTATCTACATCATGGAGATTTACTTCCAGAATTTACAAATGGCATGGTTATAAGAATAGACTTTGACAAAGCCACATGGTGCATCTCTCATGTGACTTGGCATTCTCTTTCTGTTTCTCATTGTTTATTGTGTTTCGACAAAGTTTGAATTTCCTCTTCCCAGTTTAGCTTCCCAGGCTTCTTCCTTTTGTAAGCAAGAAAACTGTAGAATATCATATGTAAAAAATGCAAGTAAACTCATAGCTGTTGTCTGTCATTATGATTTAATCACTAAAGTTATGAAAGAACTCACTCACGTCTACAAGTGATTCACATTGATTACCTAACACTTGCCTTATATTAGCAAAGGGAAACCACATTTCATTGTCTTCATATTCTTAGCAAGATCCACTGGAAAGAAAATAGCAAATGAAAATACTTTTTCCAAAATTCTATACTCAGTAGAGAACCAAATAAGTCTAATTGTTTTTTGGTGTATAGTCGCAGTTTCAGGATCTTCTTCTATAATCATGATAGAGAAAGAAAATCATGGCTTGCATCCCAGACATGTAGAGTCTTTTCAAGAGTTGAAAAGGTCCCAGTACGGCCTATAGAGATTCTCACTGCCACTGTGTCTTTACGAACCTCTAAGGCATTTGATTGCTTATGACCAATTCTTTTCTTTCACCCAGGGATAAAATAGAAAAGAAATGCAGAATAAAAGTCTGGTGATGTCATTTCTCCTTCTTTTACATCCATAAAACACACAGGGGCATCTGGGCATTCTAAAGTTATATGCGGTATTTTATTTCAAAAACACAGTCAAGTAAAATAAAATTCATTTAAATAGTTTAAAAATATGCTTTTCACGGCTCTGAGAAACCATTTTGTTTATAATTCAAAAGATTGCTTTGATTGCCATGTCTGGTGTAGATAATCTGTAAGGAGTTAAAGTGCTACAAAATGCATATATAAGCCAAAAGTCTGATCTTAGAAAGGGGCAGGGAGGGACTCACATACGAATCATTCAGGAGCACCATCATCTCAGACTCATTTGAGAAAAGGATGTTCGTTTGTTTTGTTTTTCTCATAGGACATCTGATTTAGAAACTTGATATTTCTATAAAAAGAATGTACTTGCCCATAGAGATGAATCACATCTTTTAAATAATCAAAATATCTCTTCAAAAGGAAGACAATGGTAAATTCCTTTAAAAAAAAGATCATGTATGTGTATATTTAAAAGAAAAACTCAGAAACATGCCTCAAGGTGCAACCTAGAATATTGAGGCTTTCACGTGGAGAGGAGAATTTAATGAGATAGTCTTGAGCAGGAGTAACTACTTATGTCCCTGGCTTTGAAGTGTAGTGCAAGAAAATCATTATCTATTTGGTTTTTGCTTCTCCTTTAAATAATAGTCATGATGATCCCTCATTTCCTTAAACTTCCTACTCATTCTTCAGGGGGCTCCTAACCCCTA
>LOJH01015741.1:0-18068 GCA_001685095.1 Ellobius talpinus | reverse complement strand
CTTCCTCCCTGTTTCTCTCTGCTCTTCCCTTCTCCCCTTCCCTAACCTGCTTATTTCCTTCCTCCCTGTTTCTCTCTCTCTGCTCTTCCCTCTTCTCCCCTTCCCTTCCCTAACCCATTATATAAATATCCAATTTCACTCGGCATGGCGAGCCTATCCATCTCCGTCTCTCACACACCACGTGGTTTTCTGCCTGGGACCCGGCTGCCTTCGTGGCCTGCCATGGTCTCAGAACCTGCTGCCCACTGCCTGCGGTTAATTGGGGATTTGTGGCATTTTACTTAAACCATTACAACCACCTCCTGAAAGAAGCACAGGTTCACATTATTGTGACATATGTGATACGTACACATACACATTGCATGTGTGTGAGAGACGGGTGCATTATGCATGGGCACACAGCCTGTATGTGGAAGACAGAGGACAACCTGTGGGAGCTGGGTCTCCACTACTACCCTGTGGGTTTTGGGAATGAACTCAGGCTGTCAGACTTGGTGACAAGCGTCTTTACCTGCTGAGCTACCTCCTCAACCCCCATAACTCAGTTCTTGATGGCTACATGAAGAAATTAAACTCTGGAAACCAAACCTGAATGCAAATACCCTGAGCTTCAGGAGTAATTGGGTAGCGGTGAGATGTGATGGGTCCAGCAGATGTGCAGGACCGTGGAGAAAACCAGTTCTCAGGATGTCCATGACACAGCTGCCAGAACCTGACTCAGTGGGGGCTGCACGCTGCTTAGAACGCAGATCCTATCCTGTGCAAAAGCCTTGGGTTTCATCCCTAGCACTTAAGAAAAAAGCATGCAGATCTTATCTTTATTATTTTTGTGAGACAGTTATTGTGTAGACTAAGCTGACCTCCAGCTCGTGTTCCTCCTCACTCAGTTTCTGAGTACACACTGTGTATATCCATTGTCTGCCCCATTAACTTCAGTATTCTTTACATGCAATATATGCTATTTATGAGGCATATTATAAAGCCCTTTCTAAATAGCCAGTATGAGAAGCTGTGGGGAGTGGAGGAAACTTCAAATGACTGTGGAAGGAGTGGATAAAGTCCTGAGTGGATGTGTAGTATTGACAAGGACCCCAATGACCCATGGGAACTGGCAGTCTTCTCTGGTTGGACTGCGACTGACAGTTTATAGCATCAACTGCTCCCCTACAGATATCTCCTACTGAGACTAGCTAGTTCTTCTTCCTGTGCTGTACATATAAACAGCTCTGAGTTGTTGCCTAGTAGTAGGTGCCGCCCCAGCAGAGTGAGTTCAGTCCACTTGAGTCAGTTTTTTGTCTGTGTGTCTGTTCTTCGGTCTTTAAGGGCCTTGTAAATGTTAAAACTGAACAATACTTCAAGCCATTTAAAAATTTTCATTTGAGATGGGATTTTGCTATGTTGCTGAGGCTAGTCTTGAACTTGTGTGGGCTCAGCCTTTCACGCTGCTGGGACTGTCCATGTCTGCCAGCATGTCAGGCTTATCATTTACTTTTGAGTTTATTTGGAAATACTTCATATTAAAAACTTTTCCTCTTTCATATATTGTTTAATAAAAAATTAAAAACACCAATGGTGGATAAGGGTAAGAGATTTTCTATCATTTAACCTTGCCTTTCTGCCCCATGTGGTTGGACTAGAGACTGCTCTTCCCAATGGCCAGACCAATCAGATCATACTTGGTGAATGTAAGCAAACCACTTAGTTGCCCTCAGGATCTGAGGTACAAATGTTACACAGTGAGGCTCAAATATATCACAGTGGGAACTAAATGCTCTGGACCGGGGCCTGGGGAAGGCCCTGACTTTGCACTACTTAGTCTCCTAGGGACCCAGTGTGATGGCCTGATGAGATGTCTTGGGCATTTGAATACCTGGTCCCTAGATGGTGCTGCTGCTTGGGGAGGCTTAGGTGTGGCCTGGAGGAAGTCTGGCATTTGGTTTTGAGAGTAAAGACTCCCTCATTGCTAGTTTGCTCTCTCTGCTTAGTACTTGCAGTTCCTGCTTCACCACCCTGAAGCCTAACTCCCCTGGACTAGAAATGCCCAAACATGCGCTCTCTTTTCTAAGTGGACATGGCTGTGGTGTTTCATCACAGCCATAGAAAAGTAACTGATATATTCAGCTAGACTTTGTTTCTGAAACGTTTACAAGGAACTCTTGTGTTCATTGAAAGAAAAAACTTTTCATGGACCTCAGTATATTTAAAGGACAGATTAAATTTTTCCAGCACTATTTTTTTATGCTTAGACATATATTTTGAAAGTAGGATTAATGTAACTATCCACTATGACAGAGATTAGGATTTATATATCACAGAATGAAGAAGGAAACTAAGAAGAAAAAACACAGCAGCCCTTAATAAATTCAAATATTTGAATAGATTTTTTTCCCCTCTGTCTCATGTAGTCGAAGCTGGTTGACTTGAAACTGACCTTAAATTCTTAATTCTCCTGCCTCTGTTTTCCATGTGCTAGGATTACAGGCATAAGCCGCTTTGACAGGCTGAATATGATCTCAATAGCAGAATTAAAAAAACTTTCCGTTTCAGGTTTATTTTCAGTGTTTCATACAGATTTGTAACGTTTGTGATACGGACACCAACGGTTTTTCAGATACAAAGTGCTGGACTTCCCTGGCAAATTTTTTTTTTCAGACAAAATAACCAAACAAAACACTATTTCAGGAGATGGTGTTATCACACTCCACCCAAATTACAAAGCTAGCAGTGGTTAAAATCAGGGACACTATCACCCGTGACACTATCACTCTGAGCCTCCACACAGTGCCCGGAAACTGCAGAAAACCAAACTACAAAATTCATTTTGGAAAAGGGAGTTCTTTTTCTAATTTTGGCCTTAAGATCGTTTTTAATTGCTTAAAAAATCTGGTGAGTGTTGTGATGGAGGCAGAAAGAAGGGGCTGCAGTTTATAGGTTCAACACATCTGAAGATCAGAGGACTCCCACGTGAAGGGAAAGGGGAAAATGCCAAGAGCAAGAATGTCTTATAAATAAAGAGTCTTTCCTCAAGATGGCTGGTGCTGGTTTCAGCTGCACCTGTGGGAGACGTCTTCTCACAAATGGTTTGATTATAATGTCTTTTGTAAAATCGAGTTGACAACCTCCAATGATTCTTCTTTTACTAAAACAATATCGTAAGAGTCCATGTATTGTTCTAAAAGGTCGTCTACCTAATTAACAGAAGAATAAAAATACAATTAACATCCAGAGAAAGGCAAATAATTTCCACTTTAACCTCATAATATTAGATCTGTAGAATATAAATCTATCTTTTTTTTTTCTTTTTGAGACAGGGTTTCTCTGTGTAGCTTTGGAGCCTGTCCTAGAACTCACACTATAGACCATACTGGCCTTGAACTCAGAGATCCGCCTGCCTCTGCCTCCCAAGTGCTGGGATTAAAGGTGCATGTCACCTCCGCCCAGCAATATCTAATTTCATAAAAGTTGCAAAATAAAACATTCTCAAATTCTTTTTAAAGGAAATAATTTTGTTTCTGACTGAGGCTTTAATTTTCTGAGACACGGTCTTGCTGTCTAAGCTTACCCTGGCCTTCAGGCTGAGTCCTCCTGCCTCAGCCTCCTGATGGACAGGCCTGCATCACTGTGGCTAGCTTTGACTTAGACTCAGGGACAGGAAGTTTCCACATGGGTACTTTTCTCCCTAAATAGTTTCTTTCCACTCTGGGGGCTCTGACTTTGGGCAGCTCAGTACAAGGAACGCTTGGCAACACATGAAGACAGCTTTGATACTCATGACTAGGAAGTGCTGCCTGCTGCCACTTGGGCACTGTGCCCTCCACAGCTCACACAGTCTGTGCTTCCTACCTCCTCTAGTCCCTCCAAAGCAGGACAGTAAAATGCCTTTCTCACCTGCCTTTGGCAACTGATTACAAGGTTTCATCTTACATTTTTCAAGAGAAAATTAAACTACAGCCCTGCACACTCACTTTGTCATTCAGATACCCAATTTTCAGAATGTGTTCAACGTTGGCTACGCCGTCTGCCATCCTCAAGTCTCCCTGGGAGTCCCCCAGCAGAATAATGTTGCTGTTGTCTTTCAGTTGGTTGAAATAGTCTGTGTTCTTCAAGGCACCATCGTGTTTGTTGAATACATGAATTAGTTCTCCTTTGAATCCTCTCAGCACTCCCTATGAGATATTTAAAGAACTGTGTAAGAAAAACTTTATTATATTTGTTCATGGCATGTATATGTATATAGGTGCATGTGGCAGTGAATATTTGAAGGGTAAGGGGACGACTTGCAGGAGCTGGCCCCCTCCTTCTACCCTGCGCACCTGGGGATTAAAATCCGTTGTCAGGCTTGGTGAGGAGCACCTTTAGGTATTGAGCCATCTCTCTAGCTTGAAATAATAGGTTTTGCAAACTCTACTTGTTAGATCTTTTACATTTTATGATTCTAAATAGACGCCACTATTTGCCATATCTTTAAATTTGTCTTTGAGTTGATTTCAAACACAGAAGCCCAAGACAGGTAGGAGGGCTCAAAAAAAGCATATTCTCTTCTTTAAACGGCAAAACTCAGCTAATCAATAATTCAACTTTTACTTTTCATTTTGTTCCTAGCCAAAGGATTCTATTTTATGTTTTTTGCTGTCATTTTATTTTGCTTGAGACTATGTGGCCCAGGCATTGAGCTCATGACCCTACTAACCTCAGCCTTCTGAATGCTGGGATTACATCATTCTCCAATATGCCCAGAACATTTTACAGTATAATCATTGAAAAAAAATGCTAGTGTTATTCATATCTTTTTTTCACTTAATATGTAGTCTTTAGGGTTGCACTGTTAAATTATTGCCATGTAAGTTTTGTGAATTTTAATATTCACTTATTAACTTGTTAATAAAACTTTAAGGAGGAAATAAAATATACATACAATACTTAGAAAGCAAATCTCATTAATAGCCTACCAGCATCATCTAATTTAACAAACATCTACCTGATATTAATAAAGAACACGTGAATTTACAAGATTAAAACAGTTCAGGTTGGATATTAGCCTTAAGGAATGAATTAATATCCTTACATTTTCATCAAAATCCATGAAGTTGGATACAACTTTGACATTTGAATGATAAACTCCAGCTTGACGTATAACTTCTTCAAGCACATCACCGATACCAGCCGAAAATATGAACACAGGGATACCATGCTGATGAAGTTTACCAAAGAAATTCTCATATCCTTCCCTGCAAGTGGAGACAGAGTGGTAATGAGCAAGATTGATTTCTCTCTCTCTCTCTCTTACTTAGAAAGTATGAAACAAAAATATTTCTACCTACTTCTGCAAATCATATTCTCATTCTAAAACAGTGACCAAGTCAGCAGGTGACTCTTTGCTTGGCCATTAGTTCTCACAGTTCCAGTTAGACGTATTAGACTTACAGCAAGCATGGATAAAAGCCTACAATTTACACCAGTTAAAAGCAAGGGGTCAAATCATAACACGAAAAGCCCTTTAAAGCCCCCTAGGCTGAACTTGAAGGCTACCTGCCTGAGGTCTTGCTGCCCTGCCCTTCCTACCTCCAGAAGAGCAGAGCAGCAAACTTTGCTGCTTATCACCATATTACCAATAAGTTGAAAAAACTGAAGGTTGGTGCAAAGTACTGAAAGTAAGCTTGATGATTTTCACAAAATTATAACCCAAACACTATAAATAGTGCACGCACACATGTGTGTGCGCATGTGCTTGCTGTGCAGTAATTACTAAGTAGACCAAGTTGGCCTTCAGCTGTGATGCCCCGACCTCTGCCTCCTAAATACTGTAATCACAGGTTTCAACACTAAGCCAAGTCTTCCAAATATTTTACCTATAAACTAAAATGTTTCCCTTCCCTGTAAAGTTTTCAAAGCATAAGAATTCCGAAGGTAGATTCAGAAACACTTCTTAGTTGAAATCTTCCTAGCTTATAATATTTCCTTTAAATTTCAGATCTTTCAAAACTGGTTTCCTAAAGAACTTGAAAATGATAATGGTTACTTAAGTCTATACATTATTCTTATTTTTTTTTAAATTTTGGAGAAAGGAAATACAAATCATCACTTAAATCTTTCAATGCTCTTGTCAAATCTAAATGAACAAACTTCTTTTTTTTTTAAGACAGAGTTTCAAGCACCTCAAGCTGGCCTCAGACTTGCTATTTTATTCAGGATCCTCCTGCCTCTATTCCCCAAGTGTAGGGACTAGTCCATCATGTCTGGGTTTTAAAAAATGTTTTAAAATTTTATTCTATGTGTATGGGTGGTTTGCCTGAATGTATCTCTGTATATCATGTGCATTCTTGGGGCCCATGGAGGCCAGAAAAGGGTATTGGGTCCCCTGGAACTGGGTTATAGATAGATGGCTGTGAGCTGCCATGTGAGCGCTGGGAATTGAACCCTGGTCCTCTGGAAGAGCAGCAAGTGCTCTTATCAGCTGAGCCACCTCTCCATCCCCTTACCATGCCAGTTTTATTCAGTGCTCATATCAAATAAAGACCTGTGGGCATGCTAAACAGGCACTCTGATAACTGAGCTACACCCCAAACCCTAATAGCTCTAACCTAGAATGTTTTTCTTATTCACTATTTATTTTGTAACAATGATATATTTTAACTGTTTTATGGAATGTCATAGCTTATTTTGATTAAAACACATAACTGAATATATACAACAATAGTTAATTATGTAAACAATAAAAACAACAAAACCTAGGAAACTTACTTGAGCATGACATCAGAGTCTGCCACAATCTCTTTAAGCTTAGCTTTTGGTATGCCTTGTTCAACAAGCAAACCATGTGATTTAGTATACCTGGAATTTATGGCCAGAGGAGGGGAGAGATATCAGTTAAAATCTTAAAACTATTATCTTTATTATCAGGGAAGAGCTTATTCCATTTCCAGATAAACCTAACTGCAAACAGTCCTTTGTCCACACAGAAATCAGTCTTGGTAAGTTTTCCCAAACTAGCTCCAGTTTTGATTCTGCAGGTGGGCAGAGAAAGCCTCTGTTCCACGTTTACTACCACAAACAGGTGAGCTGTCCACACTCCCTGACAGCCACTGGGAATATTCCTGGCCTCTTACAAGTTAAAAGCTGATGCTGCCCCTCAAACCAAAAACACTTTCCACTTTAGGGGTTGCTTTTCAGAGGAACTGGGGGACTCCTCTGCACCTCTACATTTGCCAAGGTCTGTTCTGTCCAGGAGCTCCACACAAAGCTCTCACCACGGTCCCCTTGAATGCTGCAGTTTGAGGAACAACACCAGAGGCCAGGGCTGCACGTTGGGGCGGGTGTGGTGTGGACCCTACTTCTTTTTCTTTGTTCTTAGATCGTTTCTTGTCTAAGAAGCTTTAAAATAAAGATCTGGCTTTAAGACTTATGTGCCGGACTTTTTATTTACCCTTACTGCATGTCATCTCGAGACCAGTCACAAACTGTTAATTCCTTAGAGTGACTGTCGGTCTCTCTGTATTTATTCTATCTGCATACGTTACAGGGGGAACACTGCCACAGCCTGTAACTGGGCCACTGCGCTCTCAGCCCTTCAGCGCTCCCAGGGCTCCAGATGCACTCACCACTCTACCATGTAAGGGAACTTCTCTTCCACAGTGAGGTCGGGAGCAACCTCAATGGCATAATACTGCTTCTTCAGCTGCAGCAGCTGGAAAGAGAGGGTAACTTAGTGGTGAGGATTACAGTTTTGTCACTTGCCTGATTATCACAGAAAACAATGCAAAAAATACAAAACAATGAGGCCTTTAAGCTACTTTCCAGTAAAGAATAAAGTTGGAGATGGTTTGATCTTGGTTTACATATAATTAGAGACAACTGCAGAAGTCACCTTACTTTCGAGTCAGCAGTTCAGAATGTCATGAGAAACAGTGGGAGGTTTAACCTCAGCTCTGCTCTGGAAGGCATTGCGCATACTAGGCAAGTGATCTCTCTGACCTGCCACTGAGCCACAGGCCCAGCCCTAGTTAGACTTTCTATTTTGGGCCCAGTCTGTGCTAGTTACCCAGGTGGCTTTGAACCTTCAAATCCTTCTGCCTCAGCCTAAGTAGTAGGATTACAGGCCTAAACCACCAGACCTGACAACAAGTTTAGTCCTGAAATCTAAGTGATGAGCTTTGATAGGCACCCTGAGCTGCCGTTAAGATAGAGACAGGCACTGCAGGCATGCCCTGATCAGTTTAAGGGGGCAAATTAGCAGGAGACTCAAGCACCTTGCCTTCCCAGTTAACGTAAGGACCCAGAGGGCTGTAATAACAACTTCTGACACTGGTTGTGCGGGCACTGATTGCACACCCTGTAATCCCAGCACTTGGGAGGTCAAGGAAAGGGGAACAGAAAAGAGTGTTTTCCTCAGCTAGCCAGTGAGTTAAAAGCTAAATGAGACACCCTGTCTTAAGGGAAAAAAAAACCAAGATGGAATTCGTACAATAAATTTGATATTTATTGAATACTTAATGTGCTAGATATAACTTAAAAGCACTCAGCATTCATTTTACTTCTTTTGGGGATGGGTATGGGTGGAGGATTAGGTCTCACCATTTTGGTAGGATTGGCCCTAAACTTGAAATCATCTCCCTTCAGTACTCTAGTCTGGGAGTATATGCGTATGCCATCATGGCTAGCTTTTGACATTCATTCCTGTCTGAATAAAATAATCAGCTGAGGCAATGAAGGATTAACTATACATTTGAAATGATATTTACCTTTTCTCGACATTCGTCTGTAACAAGTTTACAGTTGTCAATGATATCTAGAGAGAGAGAGAGAGAGAGAGAGAGAGAGAGAGAGATTGAGTGCATAGCATAGGCATTAAAGAAAATATTCTGGTTGATGCTACCACTAATAAAGATAACTTGCTTCTTCTGTTTTTAAATGCCAAGTCAATTACTGTGGTTAGTGCATTTTTGGCCTCAGTGCTGTACTTCAAATGGCACCGCTACAGGAAGATGGCTTCAGATCTGAGATTTAGTGATTTCCGCCTCAGCACTGCGCTAACAGTTCAGCGGGCTGCCATTCTCATCTTCCTTTTTAATAAACAGAAGCAACAGATACACCTCAATATACATCATTTTCCCTTCTTTTTGTTTTGAGAGAGGGTGTACTTGGTTAGTTCTTGTTAACACGACATAAACTATAGTCACCAGGCAACACCAATTGAGGAACCGCATCCTACACACTGGCCTGTGCCATGTCCGTGGGGCATTTTGCTTGCTCAATAACTGATGTGAAAAGGTCCAGCCCACTGTGGGTGATTCTACCCCAACAAGGGTCTTGGGTAGAATAGGAAAGTAGGCTGAGTAAGCATTAGGAGAGCAAGCTAGTAAACAATATTCCTCCAGTCTCTGCCTGAGCTCCTCTTTGGTTCCTGCTTGAGCTCCTGTCTTGGCTTCCCGATACACTAGACCACGACTGCAGCAAAATAACCCTTTTCCTCCCCAAGTTGCTTTTGGTCATAGTGTTTAGTAAGAGAAACCTAACTAATAAACAACATTGATAAATGTTACTTTTTTAGGTTACTGCAAAATTTAAACCCTTTCAAGTATTTCTTGGGTAATAAATAGACTATACACAGTGAGAAATATTTTGAAGTCTTCATCAATTCCCTTTACTTCTAAAAGCACACAAAAAATAGCCATTTATCTAAGAGGAGTAAAAACAATTTCTCAAAACATAATAAGAAAAGCGAAGTTTCTTTACTTTTAATATCAAAAGGAGAAAAAAAGTCATTTCATTGATAAGTATTTCCAAATACATTCATTTACTTAAGAGCATCACTTACTATGACATGATGGGCATCTTCTCCCATTGTAGGAGAACCTACTTAGTGTCATATCAAAGTCTGTTATTATCTGTGAGAAAAAGGAGAAGGCAAAATGTAAATGAGTGCACCACGATCATAGGCTCGCGGTGCTAACCAAATGCACATCTGGAGCCTTTCCACTGAGCTGCCTGGGAAGTTCCTCATCTAAACCCACAACACACTAATTTGAGTGATTATTCTTTCAATTAAAAACTGTGTGTGTGTGTGTGTGTGTGTGTGTGTGTATGTATGTGTGTGTAGGACAACTTCCAGGAGTCGGTTCTCGCCTTCCATCTTGCTCTGGTGGGGTCTTACTTGTTTCTGCAGCCCTGTTCTGAATACCACTTAAAGAGATAATAAATTAGCAGTTGGGAAGTTCAATATCAAAGGAATTCTTATAATGAAGTTGGACTAAATAACTGTTTCAGCTCCTTCACATTTAGTCTGTGATTCTCTACTTCCTGGGATAATACATGTCCATGATCTTAGGAATTGGAAGCAAACAAAAATCTAGAAGACAACAACAAACCATAAAAATCCCAGGCCAATAGTGAGAGAGAATATGTAAAACTCAACTACACCTTCATAAAGTTACATTTTAATTTGACAATGACTCAGTTAATTAAAATATAGAATAACTTGAAACTGTACTCTTTCAAGTATGACTCCTGAAATGGTTTAATATATGTGTATAGTATTAGTTACCTTAGAACTTAATACTAAAAGAAGGCCCAAGTGACAGGCCTGGCAGAACCCAATGGGAGAATTAGTGATAGCACGGCAAGGTCTAGAGTTTATTCTCCAGCCTGCTCCATCACGGCTCTAGTGCTGTCTCTGTCTCAAGGCTATTATTCTTTTCTTTGTTTTCAAGTAGAGTATTTCATGTATTTAGACCAATTCTAGGTGACAGATTTTAGATTTTACACTAGAAAAATATAGGCAAAAAAATCCATTATTAAGGTTTTGTCAAAACAGGAGGGTAATAAATTTGCCTCCCCCTGCAGTTTATCCATGCCCTGCAGCACCGCATCACTAGCTGCAAACAGACAGGTGAGTCTGCTCCAACTCTCCATACAATATACTTTGATCACACTCTTCCCTCCTCAACTCTTCCTAGACCCTTCCCACCTCCATGCTTTTGTACTCTCTCTCAATAAGCAAACCAAAAATCAATACAAAGAACCTAAAAAGACGAAAATACCAAACCCCACCGAATGTGGAGTCTGTTTCCTGCCACCAGCTACTCCTGGGTGGGGTGCCCTAGAGCGCGGCCTCCCCTCTTCCAGCGGGTGTCACTGCAAATCTGCACCAGTGTTTTAAAAAGCTGGATCACCTGAAGTTTGGCAGCTCCTCCTTTAATGAGACCGCAGATAATTTCTTCTACTCTTGTAGGATTCTTGATGCGCACTGAGCTTTTCTGAAATTCTGGCATCTAAAAGTGAACAGAAATGAGCGCCTTTACCTCACTTTCCCCAATTCAGTCACCACCAAGAAACTTGTATTAAAAAGTATAAAAATGCTGAGGCATTGTTTTAAAAAAGAAAATCACCATATAAAATTACCATTTATATACACAGAAAATTTACAACCTAACTAGTTTCCATCTAGAAAATTAAGATAAAGTCACCTAGTGTGGAGGCACAAATCTGTAACCCCAGCAACTGGACGCTGAGGCAGGAGGATCTTATGTTTAAGGTCAGTTGGGAGTACATAGCAAGAGCTTACCTTACACAAAGAAACCTAACAAAGAAAAATCCCTGCATTTATGGTTCATTTACTCTATTAGAAAGTATAATTTTCACCCCTCGATCGAAGAATGGATAAAGACAATGTGGCACATTTATACAATGGAGTACTTACATACAGTGGAAAAAATAATGACATTATAGGCAAATGGATGGATCTAGAAAACATATTGAGTGAGGTAACCCAGACCCAGAAAGACAAATATAATATGTACCCACTCATAAATGGCTTTTAGACACAAAGCAAAGAAAAACCAGCCTATAATTCACAATCCAGAGAACCTAGACAACAAAGAGGACCCTAAGAGAGACATACATGGATCTAATCTACACAGGAAGTAGAAAAAGACAAGATCTCCTGAGCAAATTGGGAGCTTGGGGATCATGGAAGAGGGTGGAAGGGGAGAGAAGGGAGGGGAGTGGAGAAAAATGTAGAGCTCAATAAAATCAATTAAAAAAAGTATATTTTTCTTATATAATTATGCAGGTAATGAGCTTCTCAGAATTTATAGAACATAAAAAAACTGCTTGCTAGTAATCAAAATAGAATCTGAGAGAATACCTGAACTTGTGATAGACTTATTTCTTCAGGAACTTTTTGCTTAAGATTTAATTTGAGTATGGTGTTGCCCACCTTTAACCCCTCCACTTGGGAAGCAGAAGCAGGTAGATCTCTGAGTTCAAGGCTAGTCTGATCTACATAGCTGTTTTAGACCAGCCAGGGCCACATTGTGAGGCCCTGTCTTGGAAAACAAAATAAAAATCAACAAGATCCCACTAGGGCACCCCCTATGGTCTTACCTGCTCAGCAGGTGGAGGTAGGAAGATCACTTGAGCCCAGAAGTTTGAGGCCAGCTTTGACAACATAAATTGGTCTCAGTTTTAAAAATTAACTAAAACCTAAGAAATAAAGTATGTAATCTAGTACACATAGGTTATATGCAAATATCCCACCATACTATGTAAGATAAGCATTGTGCTGGATAGCTTTATGTCAACTTGGCACAAGCTAAAGTCATCTGAGAGGAGGGAGCCTCAATTAGAAAATGTCTCTATAAGATGCCTGCAGGACATTTTCTTAATTAGCGATTGATGGGGGAGGCCCCATTCCTTTGTGTGTGGTCCATTCCTGGGCTGGTGATGCTGGATTCTATAAGAAAGCAAGCCGAGCAAGCCACCAAGAAGCACTCCTATATGGCCTCTGCATCAGTCCCTGCCTCCTGGTTCCTGCCCTGTGCGAGTTCCTGCCCTAGCTGCTTTTGATGATGAACTGTTATATGAAACTGTGAACGAAATAAACCCTTTCCTCCCCAAGATGCTTTTGGTTATGGTGTTTGATTACAGAAATAGTAACCTTAACTAAAACCAGCATTGAGGATTAAAATTTCATTTGTATTAATATTTATGTTTTAAAATATTTCTGGGCAGAAAAAAATCACATAATTATTCCTTATAAAATTTTTTGCAACAGATAATTAAAATATCTCTAAAATATGCAAAATTGTTTTAAGATCATTGAGTCTTCTTCTTATACTGTATCCCAGATAATGCACTAATTCTTCTCAGCATACGAACAGACTTCTTTCAAAGTAAGACAACAACTAGAAAGTACCTGGGATTTATGAAGATTTTAGGGTTGCTCAACATTTTTATATTGGGTGCCATTTCTTGTTTGAACCCTATCACGAGTTGAAGGAATCTGACAGGAATCCTAACTTCAGGAGGACATGATGCTTGCATGTCTTGGAAAAGTGGCACAGAAACCATGATCATTCACACTATGATGCATAGCAAGAGCAAAATGTTCCTTAGAAGAAACAACTATCATAAAGTTCAGGATTTTCTGGGGCTCTGTTTTCATTACTGGCAAACAAGTAGTATGCCATGCTCTTAATCTCTAGTGGCCAGCCTTCTTCCCATTGTTATCACCAATACTAACAGGGTCCATAGTTGCTGCTAGACTTAGGCTTTTATTTCTGGAGACTCTGAACAGACTAAGTCTGTCAGGTCCCATGTTGTTCCTACATATACATTAGAGTTAAAAAGGCAACAAGCCAGGCAGTGGTGGTGCACACCTTTAATCCCAGCACTTGGGAGGCAAAGGCAGGAGGATCTACATGAGTTTGAGGCCAGCCTGGTCCACAAAGCAAGTTCCAGGACAGCCAGGGTTACATAGAGAAACTCTGTCTCTACCCCCCCACCCAAAAAAACCCTTCCCCTCCAAAAACAAAAAAGCAACAATAACCCCAGCACCCAACCAAAAGACCAGAACATTTCCCAAAGACTGAAAGATAATGATGGAGGTATATAAGAAAGGGAAATACATTCAAATACTGTTTGTGAAATACCTACATTTAATTGGGCTTCCTCACCTCTTCCTTTTTGTTTTCTTAGGGGCTCACCTCTTCCTTTTTGTTTTCTTAGGGGAAGGAAAGATGCTGGGAATCAAGTCCAGGGATTCTCAAATGCATGAGTTCTACTTTATCTATAGCCCTTGCACACTTTATTTTAAAAGCCATATCTTAAAACAATGATAATGTGCCCGCAATGTACCACACCTTGGTACTTTTAAGGTAGACCAGACCTCATGAGTCTTATGAGGGGGCGGGGTGGCTCAGTCCATAAAGTACTTGCTGCACTTTATGAGCTGGGATCCGGGGCTTGTTCATTAGCAAGCCCAGCAGAATCAGTTAGCTTCAGATTTAGTGTGATTCCCTGTTTCATAAGAGTAAGCAGGGAGCAATAGAGGATGATACCCAATGTTGATCTCTGGCCTCCACATGTATGTACATGCAAAGACCACACCCACCAAGCCTCAATGGACATAATAAATACTGTGTGTCTATTTTGTAAAACTCTCTTGCTAAAGACTAGATATGTTGTGGACTGATACACTCCTGCTGAGTTAAGGACCTAATTTAAGGACCACTGCCGTCTTGGAAGACCCCTTCTGCAGCTCCCTTACAAAAATCTCAGCTGAGAAGAGCATATACTTGATTCAGTAACTAAACCTATTGGAGCTGGTGAAATGGCTCAGTGGTTAAGACTGTTTGCTGCTTTCGCAGAGGATCTGTGTTCCCAGCAGCCATGTTGGATGGCTCATAACTGTTTGTAATTCCTCCTTCAGAGGATTTAAGCCTCTGTACCAGCACTTACATACAAGTACTCCTCCTACATACACATAATTAATTTTTAAAAATCTTAAAATAACTCAATATAGCGAGAGTTAAACAAAGGATTATGTTGCCACAACATTTTCACCAAGAAAATGGAGCATTTTATTTTATACTGAATATAATACCTTTCCTCAAGCAAGCCATACTCTCAAGGTTCAGCTAAGAAGAATACCTGGGTCCAGTGCTTCATACTTTTAATCCCACAGCACTCGGGAGGCAGAGGCAGTTGGATCTCTGAGTTCAAGGCTAACATGGTCTACAGACCAAGTTCTAGGACAGTCAGGGCTACATGGAGAAACTCTTGTTTCGAAAAATCAAACAAAAGAAAATTAACTAAGACCACTTGGTGGCGCCCATCAACCACCCTGCTTCTAATCAGGTCTTCACCTACATTTTACATTTGGTATATTATAGAGCATTTTTCCTTTTTTTAAATCATCAATTATGATACTTGTTACCCTCTTATTTATTTTCAGTAACAAGCAAATTGAAAACTCAAACTGCTTCAGAATTTTCACAGGCTATTATAAGATCATTTTTCTTTCTGAATTATTATACGTCAAAAAAGACCAATGGCTGGGTCATCATCCGTGCCTGCGACTCTGAGAATACACGAGCATCCATTCCAAGTAGATACTCAGTGAGCACCCAAGGGCTCTGGAGGAGCAGACAGGTTACAACAAGGAAATGACTGGCATTTTATTTACACTCTTTCCAACACTGAAGGGTGGGTGATACAGGACGGTGGCTATGGCTCATGGGTAGAGTCTTAACCTAACATCTATAAAACCCTGTGTTCAATCCCAGCAAAAGAAGAAAGGAAAAAACACAGACAGACAGATACAGATAGATACACTACACTCCTTGGCTGAAACACACAGTTTAAGCTGATGTATATTGAATCAAACATTACCATGTTTATTAAAATTTACATTTCTATGGTTTTATGTACTAGTTAAATAGTGAACAAAAGAGTATTTATTTATTAATTTATTTTCTTTTTATTATTCTTTTGAAGACAAGGTTTTACTGTGTAGCCCTGACTGGCCTGGCATACCCTGCATGGCTTAAGCTGGCAACCCTGAATTTGTGGCAACCCTGTGTCAGCCTTTTGAAAACTGGGATTACAGGTACATGCTACCAAGTCTGACTCCAAGGAATTTTATCATGGGGAGTGTGGAAAGCTGCTGGTATTTCCCCAAGGTACCGGCACAAGCTCCTTCCATGGCCTCAGTACCACCATATACGGAAGACAGCTGCTTCCTGGGCCTTTCCAGGAACTCCACACACCTTCTGTCATAGGCAAGGTTGGCGGGTTCACACAATTATTTATATAACACTCTCACTAGCCCAGCTGGCTTCAAACTAGTTATGTAGCCAAGAATGACACTGAATTCCTGATTTACCTGTTTCCACCTCCCCAGCAATGGGATTACAAGTGTGGATCACCGCATTTATGTGGTGTTGGGGACTGAACTAAGAGCTTCCTGCATGCTATGCAAGTCCTTTACCAACTGGCCGACATCCCCAGCCATTTTGTACCCTTTCCTTTTCTTAATTTTTTAACGTTTGCTTGCCTGCCCTGCCTGACTCCTCATCTGTTTGTCTGTCCATCCACCCACATGTGTGCATGCTTGTGTGTGTGTAGGTTAGAGGACAACTTTTAGGAGTCAGTTCTTTCCTTACACCACATGGATCCTGGAGACTAAACTCAAGTGTCATGCTTGATGGTAAAACCTCTCACCCACTGAGCCTTTTTGCTGGCAATGAATGCCCGTCACTTTAAACTACACTTAAAATATTTCATTCTGAATGTAGCTAGCATATGAAAGTGCCAAAGAAAACAGAAAAGAATGGGAATCAGGCTGTGATAGGGTATGCCTGTAATCTATGCCAGGGGCTCAAGGTCATTGTTGGCTACAAAGTGACTTTAACCAGCCTGAGTCACAGAGACCCAGCCTCAAAGAACAAAACCCAAACTATACATACAAACAGACAGAAAAGGAGTAAAAAGTAGTAATGTAGGCATGGTGGCGCACGCCTGTAATCGAAACATCACCCGTCTCAGGGCTGAGTCAGGAGGATCTCATATTCCTGACATACATACACAGTGAGACTCCATGTTCAAAAAAGGATTAAAAACAAAAAAAAGCAACAACAAATTCGCCAAAACCTAGCCATCATTTTATGTTAGAAGAACTATAAAATGTATTATATTTCAAGCAAAATCATTTCAAAGATATTTGAGAGTCAGTTCAGTAGGTACTTGAGATTTTATCATTTGTATGCCCAGCATCATGAAGAAAGTCCTATATAAAATCCCAGTCCCACAATTGTATAGTTAAAGAGGAAAAAAATGGAGAAGATACACTGTTTACAGGTGGAGCCGGAAGTACTTGCATACCCACCATTTTCAAAAGGTCAGCAGACTCCTGATTAGTCATTTCTTGGTTATTCAATCTTCTGCATTTCCCCAGGTGATGTCACAGCAAGAGAAGGGGAAAAAAGGTACACGTGACACACTTGCATTTGAGGCTCTTACTATATGCTAATGACTACGAAGACAGTATGTTAGTATGATTTAAATACCAAGAAACTTCAGGCTGCTCTCTCAGCAAAGGATTTCCTCTATTTAGTAAAATTTTAGAATGAAAGTATTATATCAAGAGTTGGAAACTCTCTTCTAAGAACTAAAATAGTACTGATAAGTTTGAATACAGAGGTAAAATGGACTACATATTTGCAATAATAGACTTTACTGCAAGATTTGTGACATCTATCTATCTATCTACATACATACATACACACACAGGTCTCATTCTGTAATCTAGGTTTGCTGACTCCTGGGTAACCTTCTGCTTCAATCTCCTGTTGTGGAATTAATGGTGTGAACCACTATGCTTGGCTTTGCAAGTATATATTACCAACACTTTTTCTACACAAAGGGTGAAGCCTGTGAGAAAAGTGTGTTGCTAGTGCCAAATCTACAAAGGAATTAAAATAAAAGAAGAAACATAATATACAAAAGTATTTTCCCTTCAAGTTGTTCAAAAACTGTTCATTTATCTATTCTCCCTACTGTGTCTAGTTAGTGTGCCTGCATGTGTATGTGCATGACGTCCTCCATTGGAGTGTGGGAACCCACCAGGAGTTAAATGTCTAGAGAAAAGTGACCTCTTCCAGCAGCCACCAATTGTAAATAGCTCCTCAGTTAGAGGAGTTTGAGAGAGCCCTTCCCCCTCCATGCTAAATTTTCTTAAGTTAAAAATTTCTGTGTGTAAAAATCTGTGTTGTGTTGGGCTGGAGAGATGG
>LOJH01015740.1:828-16917 GCA_001685095.1 Ellobius talpinus | reverse complement strand
GCCGCGTGCTGTTAATTAAACACAGAGCCTCACACATGCTAAGCATATGCTCTACCACTGAGCCAAATCCCCAGCCCCCTAATGTTGTAATGCAAAACAGTGTGTGTGTCAAAATTTATATTTCTTCTGTTTATTTTGAAGTGAATTTAATTTAAAACTCTGTGGTCTTCTGTGGACATGTTATGAAGCAGTCCATGGTTTATAACTGAAGTTACTAAGACACCATTTTGCAGAGAGGCTGTTTTAAGATCTTTTAAAATGTTTTAGTTTTATTTTATGTGTATTAGCTTGTTTGCAAGTATGCATGTGAGTTTTCTGCATGCCTGGTGTCCAAGGAGGTCAGAAGAGGCTTTTGGAACTGGAACTGAAGCTATGTACCGTTGTAAAAGTTATATGTGAGTGCTGGGAATAAAAAAGATCTTCTGAAAGAGCAGCCAGTGCTCTTAACTGTTGAGCCTTCTTTCCAGCTCCCATCTCATGTTCTTGGTTCTCGGTTATTATTCTCTTTGGAGGCAAAGGTTTGCAGTTTCTTACCACTAAGCTTTTCCTGTCCCTAGAATCTGCATGACTAGGACATGATTGTAATGACGTGCATCATATCATCATATCTCTTAAATTAACCTGCATCTGCACCTTGGCAGGAGTCTCACTGCTATCTTCTAGGTATCTAGAAAGCAAGTGTAGCTGCTGAGATCCTTACTGAAACTCTCCAGGGTGTGGTATTCTGAAGGGGGCTTGAGATTAATCCTCCTTCAGAAGAATCTGGGCTCCACAGGGCCAGGACTTTGGTTCTTGCTTTCTGTATGCCCAAATCTCAGAAGGGGCTTGGCCCCATAATGGCATTCAAATTGACTCAATAGCACTGACTAAAATTCACACTTCCATATTGAATCATCACTGAAGGGGATTTATTTATTTAGAAGTAAGTTCTACATATTTCATGTATAATTTGCTGACTTTTTTCAGGTGTATACACTTTAAGGCACTACCATCAGAATCAAGCTCATAGACATAGTCATCATTTCCCAATACTGAGTCCATCTGGGATTTTCTAATAGTGAACATAAAATTAGTGTGAGATTTACTCAAACATTTTAAAAGCATAATTAACTACCAGCATTCCACTGTACAGTTTATAGCCATACTAGAGCTTTACAACCTATTACCTTAGTAATCAAAACTTTATACTAATTAGATAACTCTCAATTTCTCCTTCCACTGAAGTTTTTAAAAGTTCAGTGACTGTTTTTAAAGCTCAGTAGTTAGTTATAAAATTACTTATAAAATTACTATATAATACAATTGTATTCTCATCTAAAGAAACCATTCTAATTTCCTTAAAAAATGGAGACAAATATAATCATAGATAAATTAAACTGATTTTCCTTTTTTTCCGAGGGATTCCTTTGTTGATGTTATTGTTGCCTGTCTAAGAATAACAAGTGACACCCACTGTTTAAACCCTAAATGCTGTAGAGCCCTTGAGATAAAAAGAACAAAAGAGCCTCCTTGCAGGCTGAGTAATGTGCCACACAGTAGTGGGGAGCTCTTTGTGCAAGCTTATTGGAATTTTAATATGGGATTTTTATCTTTGCGAGGGCATTGCCAAAGATCCTTACCTCAGCTCTACTACTTTACTACTGACTGAGTCATTTTTACTTTTTATTCCCTTTAAAAGTTATAAATAATTTTTGTTAGAGACAAAGTCTCTCTATGTAGCTCTGTCTGGTTTGGAACTCCAGTATGTAGACTGAGTTAGCCCCAAATACATGGAGATCCATTTGCTTCTGTCTCAAATGCTGGGATCAATGTGTGCACCACAATTTCTGATCATAAATGAAATTTTAAAGGAAGCTATAAGATCATGCACCTTGACTAGCATCAGGCTATATCCCAATACACTCACTAGAAATAGAAGACATTTTAAGTTGGAAATGCACTTAGTCGTATGCATATAATGCATTGGACATCATAGTGTAGCAGTAGAGTAGATTTGCAAGTGTCCCAGCTGTTCAGTCTCATGAGCATGTTTTGGACAAAGCTGTGGCTCATTGCTGCTGAAAATCTCATTTTACCTTTCTCTAGTCCAGGATAAAATAAAAAAGTTTCTACTGAATTCATAGCACTTTAATACAATCACTAAGTTAGGAAACTGCAAATTAAACACTCATAGACTTTCTGAATATGGTAAGAGAAGTCTGGGAATAAAGTTTTTTTGCATGTGTTTTATTTCATAGTACTTTTTTAGCAAATGATAAAGATAAAAATGATATAACATCTAAACAAACACTACAAGCATCACTTCTAAAATAAGATAACATATGAAGTGGGGGGAAAGGGATTTATTGACTGGTTATCGTGTGTTAGCTGAGGGCCAAGCTCAGTTTTGTTATAGTTTCAGCATGATCTTCCAAACATTTTCCTGGTTAAGGTGTCATTTGTATACACAGGACACTAACAGGAGAGTAAACAACCAAACGAGTTGGACTGAGTAAGTACCCTGGCATTTAACTTTCGTAAATCCTGCCAGGCTGTGGGGGCACATGCCTATAATCCCAGCACTTGGGAGGAAGGAAAAAAACCTTTGGTGAATCTCATAGTTGCTTGAGTTTGGCATGAGTCAGTTGTCCCATCTCCAGATATAACAGTGACATCCAGAAGCACTTGGTATTTTTTTATTGGCTCTGAAGCCTGTTGGGTTCTCAGCAGTGCTGCTTTTGTATCCTTCCCTGACCAATTTAGACAGAGTTTACGGAACCTTAGGCTTAAGGCAGAAGTCTGCAGTCAGATTTGTTGTGCTCATTCTTGCTATCCACCTTCTTCATATATGCAGGTTTAAAATTACATTACTGCAAATCAAGAGGTGATTGTTAGCATCCAGGCACACTTTGGGAATCTGGCACAGTGTGTCACTCCTCTGTGCATGGCAAGAAGTACCCTGACTGTACGCAGGTGCAAAGGTCCCTTTAAGAGACAAGCCCTGTCTACTCCTGCTCTCTTCCTGCTGTCCTTCTGAAGAGGCAAGCAGGTCTCTCTCTGTGTTTATTTTTCTGGGTCTCTTTCTTCCCTCCCCTTTACCCTTCTCTCAATAAACTATGCACTCAAGCTCTGTCTGCTTGCTGTATTTGTCCCCTGCCTACTGTGAGACCTCTGGCTCGCACCTGCTAAGGTCCACGTCCCGCCATTTTACAACAGTGATTCTGAAAGTTACTGGCATGTTTGAAAGTTCTATTGCTTTCCTGGTAAAAAGAGAACCATTTTACTATGTAATACTTGCAAAGCACATCTAAATGTGTGGAGTTTCGACTATCCTATTCTTACAGATGTTTTAGACTGAAACACTGAATTTTTTTTAAAACTATGTACTACTTTGGAAAACATAGAGAAAACATTTTTTCCTCCACAAGCTGTCTTACTTATTCACTAGGTATCATCTACCATATAAATGGCAGTGCAGAGTACAGGACTGGATCACTACAGATGCTCAGAGAGAGGCTAATAAGGGAACTATTGACTCCAGTATCTCATTTGCTAAAACAGAACGATGGAAAAAGTGGTTAGATTTCACCTTTTTGGGTTTATGTAGTGGGTTCTCAGGGCAGTCATAGGTTGCAGGCATATATGAGCAATGGCTGGAGTTGGGAAAAGGTCATCATCTACATCTAGAAGAACACAAGTAAGCTCCCAGAGAACACAGCTCCGCCCTGCAGTCTGAAAAAGGCCTTTGAAGACATCCATGGCTTTGGCAGTGTTCCAGAACCTGCTGGACTGGAGTGTCCAGCTTAATATAGAATGGCATTGCTGAAGCCTGGGGAAAGCCAGGAGACTCTTCATAGCAAACACGTGTGTGGTCAACACACATGAAACTTGCTTTCTTTTGGAGGCACTTAGCACCATCTAAACAGGATAAATGAAATAAATGGTCTTCTAAGAACACAAACATTAATGTTGTGCTCATTGGGATTGTTTTCCTTTTACCTACTTTCGGACTCAGTTTTCAACACATAATTAATCACTCATTATAGTGTGCTGGATTGTTGGCAGTATTTTAATTACCAGAAATGCCATTAGTTCAGTTATTTTTGATTAGTGTTTTCCTTGCTTTCTTTCCAAATGAAAACAATAGACATTTCCTATTTTGTTTGTGCCTTGTACACAGAATCGTAGAAATATAGGACATAAATGATAGGAAACATTTCACCAAAATATCTAGTTACCATTGCTGAAAGTCATTCATTAATTCATTCATTCATCCATTCATTAACTCATTGGGTACTTTCTTGGATGTCACCAAAGAGAAGCCGTAATCTCAAGGAGCTAACAGTTTGGTGTGTCTTATGGGCAAAGAAGGATGAGTAGACTCCATTCAAGTGAAAACAAATGCTATACAAACTACTAAAGAAGGGTAAGGGGATCAAGATAATGATCTGTAAGGGTAATATCTGGGCAAGGGCTTTCCAAACAGCTGATATATTAGCAGACAGACTACTGGGTGATATAGTAGAATAAGACACACAAAGATCTAAGAAGAATAAAAAGCAAAGAATAAAAACATCTATCATTATGTACATGTAATGTTTTCAGCATTGCAAAGAGGTCAAGAATCACAGCAAGCCAGTGGGAGAGGAACTAAGTGTGTGGTCAGAAATATAAAGACCAGCTGAGCCTAGGACTGTAGGCCCTGGGGGTGTCACTGCATTGAGACAGCCACTGAGGTTTTGTTAGTAAGGATGATCATTGGGAAAGATGGCTCACTCAGTTTTCTCTCTTCTGTATCACTGTGTTCATTCAAGTTTTTGAATCTTGTTAATGACTTCCTTGCATGGGAGACCTTCTAAATAGACTAGTAGCAATGTAATGAGAATTAAGACTTTAAATGACAAATAAGTAACCAGATGGTAAATAAACAGCCAGAAAGAAAAACTTAGCAGAGCATTAAAGTCACTCAAGCCTTTTGTGAGCCTTAAAACAGACAGGTGCAACCTCAGCTCCTTCTAACTTTCTTTCTGGCAGGAACTCCGACATGCTCCCTAGTTTAAAGCCTCTTTTTCATCCTAGCTACGCTTTCCTCCACTGCCCTTGTAGCATGATATGCTCTGCATCAGACTCTAAAACCGTTCACACACATCCGTCTCTAAAGTATTTGTCATCTGTCCTTTATCCAGTGAAGCCTAAGACCAGAACCAGTTGACCTTCATTAAATAGAGGAGGTGGCCTGTTTGTTTGCGCTTTGGAGCTAGGTAGCAATTACAAGTGTTCCAGCTTGCCATATTACCTGATGCCTTCAGCATGAAGTCAGTTAGTGGACTAGCCGCAATGAATCACTCTTTCTGTTTAGGTAAGAGAGCAGCCAAAGCTGTCGGGAACATTTTAGCGGAATCCTATAGTGAACAGATTAGGCTTCTATGAGTGCTCGCAATCCTGGAATTCCCGGAACAGGGCACTCTTCTACTAGTAGATCCCTTGCCTTCGTGCTTTTCCAGAGAGTTACCTTGTCCCCATTCTAGGATCTTATTTCAAGGGTGGCCACCAGCTCACAATGTCAACTCAATGTTTGTGAAGATGTGATTTTTCAAATTATTAATTTTTTTCCTTTTTGTTTTTGGCTTGTGTATTTGTACAATGTACATATAATATTCCTTCCTCTATGTGTGTGGGCATATACATGCTCTGTAGGAGTGCTGGGATTACAGACACTCTTGCTACGTGACCTGTTTTTATATGGTCCTTGGATTTGAACTTAGGTCCTCACACTTGCAGGCCATGTATTTTTACCCACTTTTGCGCATCTCCTGGGGCAGGGACTTTTCTTTAGTGTCTTTATCTGGTATCATTTTACTTTTGCCTGGTGAACTTCCTTTACTTTTAAATTTCAATCTATTTGTTTGTTGAACGTGCTTGGCTTTTATTTGCCTGGGAAATGTCATTTACTTTACTTTTATTCTTGAAATAGATTTAACAGATTTTCACTGTGTGGCAATCCGAGATCAGAGGGCTTGCTGTTTCCTTTCGGTACTTTAGCAATATTGTTCTGTGATCCCGGCACTCAGGAGGCCGAGGCAGGAGGATCACCTAGGCTTCATCACTTTGTCTCAGACAAACAAACAAAACATATTAAAATTATATTGGTCCATATCATTTCCCTGTTCACTGACAAGAAGTCTTGTTATTTTTAACTTTGTGTTTCCTTTTCTTCCCTCTCAAGGGACCTTTAAGATACTTTTCTTCGGCGAAACTGTAATCGGACTTTCTTTTGATTGCCAGCTTCCAGGTAATGGCATGGAGACTTATTATTAAGTATGAAAGCTTAGCCTTACTTTAGGCTTGTTCCCAACTAGCTCTTAAAACTAAAATTAACTCATTTATATTAATCTACATTCTGTCATGTGGCTCATTATCTCTCCTCAGTACCATGTGTCCTACACCCTCTGTATCTCGCCGGCCGTGAATCCTGCAAGCTTCAGATTCTTCTCCGAGTTCCTCTCTCTCCCTGGAAATCCGCCTATCTTCTCCTGCCTAGCTACTGTCCATTCAACTCTTTATTAAGCCAATCAGAAGGTACCTTGGCAGAGACACATCTTCACAGTGCACCAAAGGATTATCTCACAATGCAATACCTTTCTCTTTTTTCCAAACACGGTGTACTTTGCACTATGTAGCCCAGGCTGACTTGTAACTCGGGATTTTTCTGCCTCAGCGTCCTGAGTGCTAGGATTACAGGCATCTGCCACTCACACCTGCAACCAATTGCAGGGCTTTCTCACTGAGCTATGTCTTCAGCTCAGCATCAACTCGACACAGCAACGTATTTGTGGTATTGACCTGTTGAATTTATTTTGCTTGGGGTTTATTGACTCTCTGTAATCTATGGGTTTGTGTTTCTTGTTAAATTTGGAACTAGTGATATAAATAGTTTCCCATGCTCCTCTTCCCATATCATGGGATTACATTTGTGTGTATGTCAGAAGGCCTACTACCAGGAGCTAGGCGTGTTGTATATAACTCATAGCACACTTCAAAGGCAAATAGAGGAAATCAAAGGCTCATGGTCTTCCCAGTCTACACACTGAATCTGGAGCCAACCTGGGTTATGTGAGATTCTTCCTTTAACACAAAATAAAAGAAACAAAGCACAAACAGCAACAAAGAACATTTAGTACTATATTTCATGTCAGGAAATCTGTTCATGAATCTGTAAAAAAAATTGCCTTTTTCATTTTGGTTAATTTCTGTAGACATGTATTTATGTTAACTTATTGATCTTACTGTAGTGTCCAAAGTGCTGCTAATTATCTGATTAATCCAGTGTACTTTCATTGTATAAACTGCGCTATTAATCTAAACAATTTCTAATCTTTTTAAGTCTTCGGCATTTCTGTATCATTCATTTTTTCATGCTATTTTGAACATGAAAGCCATATTTAAAGTGAGTCTCAGTGTTCTTAATCTCCTTATCATGCCTACGTCTATGTCTGTGGATAGGATATGTTCCTGATTTTTGTTTGTGTGTGTATTTGTCAGTGGGTATGTGTTCCTCTGTCTTCGAATACCATAGCTTGTAAACCTTATGCTATACTTTCTTATATCCCTTTAAATAGTACAGGCTTTAAAAAAAAAGTTAAACTGCTTAGAATTAGTTAAGCTTTCAAGCTAAACTTTTGTAGGACGTGTCCAGAGAGACTTTTAGACTAGATCTAAGTTATCCTATTCACTAATTAGGAGATCTCTTTCTGAGGATTGTACCCAGCACTTGTGTGTTTAAAGGCTTGTCCACTCCAGCTGGTGAGAACACAGGCTCACCAGCTCTGTGTGAATTCTTTGCTTACTGTTTGTTAAAGGCCTTTCTTTCCTAAGATGTGAAGGGTAGTCTCATCTCATACATATGCACATCCGTGTTAAGTTGGGAGCCTAGCCCCAGCCCCTGGCATCCATCCCAGGCCCTTGGCCTGGGAGTTGCTTTGGTCTGGACTCCAAATCCCAGCATGCCTGACTACTCCCACAGGTTATTTACCTGTGCTCCCAGAGGAGAAACATGTGGTCTGCATGGGCTCTCTGCTTTTCTGTCTCCCCGCCATGCGCTCAACCACCCGAGAGCATCATTCTTAATAAAATGATGGGCATTTTGATTTGGTTTGATTGGACCTAATTGGACTTCTTGTGCCGGCGGAGCTGCCTCTTATTATTTTTACTTAAAAATCAGAACTCAGCCAAATGCTTCTGGAGACCCCTACAGACCTTGGCATGTTCTTCTCTCTTCAATTGTCTCTTATCTTATAAGAGTAAGTGCGAGTTCTGTCTTCTCAATGTGTTGTTTTTGTTGGTGAGGATCCTGCTAGCTACTTTCCCAGTATGAAACAAAATACCTGAAACTGTCAATTTAGGAACACAGATTCACTTAGCTCTATGTCTTCAGCCCTGGAAGGAAAGGGGTACAGGATAGGGTACCTGCTATTCCACAGTCCTGTTTAAAGCCCACCCACACCCCAGGGACCTACCATTTCCCATTAACCTCCACCATGTATAAGGTCCCACCACCTTCCAATAGGACCATGCTGAGGAGTAAGCACTTAAGACATGGCCTCTGGAGAACTCTCCAGATCCAAACTATAGGATAGCATAATGGCCCTAAAGGACAGATACTCAGTAACTGAAAAGTATCAGTTTAAATTTATTGCTCAATGCTCAGCTGTTTAATATAAAAGGCAATTTTTTCTGTTATTTTATTCCAGCAGAAGCATACATTTTATTAATACTTTCATTTCTATAACAAAATATTTTGGTATATTTGTAATTGATGTATTTGTCATGTGAAAAAGAAAAAAATAACTAATAATAAAAACAAAAAACAAGGGCTTGGTTACTTAGTGGGGAATTAAAAGGAGAGACAGAACAATTCTAAGAGTTAGATGTGGTTACTTGCTAAGAAAGCTTGAGAACTAAGCTCAGCTCCCATAGCTCATGTAAGATCAGATTCAGACGTGTCCATCTACAATCTGAGCATTTCCAAAGTAGAAACAGAATACCAGGAAGCTTGTGGGTCAGCTACAAGAAACGCTGATGAGATGGAATGTGAACCCAAGGTTGTCATCTGACATCCACATGTATGCCATGGGCTACACACGCCTCCATTTACGCACATGAGCTCACACACACACACAAACCCAAGTCTGCATTATATTTATGCAACTCTAAAAAGTTCAAGTTTACAAACATGCACACATATGCATAGCCCTTGTGTATACTGTTTTGAGACAGCTATTAGAGAAAAATCTCTCAGTAGATGGGTATATTGAAAAAAAATGGGCAGGGAAGGAAAGCACTAGCAAAAGTACTTTAAAAATGAGAATCAGGGACTGGAGAAATGGCTGAGCGGTTAAGAGCACTGACTGCTCTTCCAGAGGACCCATGTTCAATTCCCAGCACCCACATGGCAGTTCACAACTGTCTGACAAATCCAGTTCCAGGGGATCTGACACCTTCACACCAATGCACATAAAATAAAGATAAATAAATTATAAAAGAAATTTTTAAAAAATGAGAATCAGAGACAGTGGTCACTTAACTATACAAAAGGGCAATAATTTTTCACTACCAGTACTAAATCAGTTGTATGCCTCTGTAGCTGTGGTAATTTGAATATAGCTTATAAGGAGTGGCACTATTGGAGGTGTGGCTTTGTTGGACTAGGTATGGCCTAGTTAGAAGAAGTGTGTCACTGTGAGGGTGGGCTTTGAGGTCTCCTATGCTCAAGCTATGCTCAGTATAGATACAGTCTACTTCTTGTTGCCTGCAGATCAAATGTAACTTAGCTTCTTCCCTAGCACCATGTCTGCCTGCATGCCACCATGTCCTGACATGATAATGGACTAAACCTCTGAAACTGTAAGCTACCCCAGTTAAATGTTTTCTTTTATAAGAGTTGGTATGATCATGGTGTCTCTTCATAGAAATAGAACCCTAACTAAGACAGTAGTTCTATTCTTTAAGAGAGCAAGCCAGAGTCTCAAACTCAATCCCTCTTATAGATAATGCAGTATTTTAGTGCATTCTTACTTCTATAATGGAATATATATGAATATATATGTAAATATATATTTCTTTTCTTTTCTTTTTTATTAAATTTTTTCCACACAATATACTTTTTATCAAGTTTCCCCCTCCTCTTCTACCTCCCTAAGTAACCAACTTCACAATCTTTCTTTCTCAAAAACAAACAAAAACACTAACATCAAATCAAAACAAACAAAAACCAATAAAACAAAAAAATGCACAAACAAAACAAAAAGTACACAAAAGCCAACAAACAAATACGGAGTCCATTTTTGTGTTGGTTAACTCTTCCTGGGTTTAGGGCCTGGCTGTACTGTGGTTGATACATCCAGTGACATGCCATGGGAGAAACCAATTTTCTCTTTCCTATCAGGTATCAATTGCAAACAGTTTCTTGATTGGGGTGGAATTTTGTGTCCACTTTTCCTTTTCAGTGTTGGGATTCTGTCAGTCTTGAACCTGCAGAGGTCGGTGCATGATGCCACAGTCTCTGTGAGTTCTTATGTCCTGTTGTGTCTGGAAGACAGTTTCCTTACAGTCATAACCACCTCTGACTCTTAGAATCTTTCTGCCTCTTCCACAAAGATCCCTGAGCTTTGAGTGGAGGGGTTTAATGAAGATAGCTCATGTAGGACCGAATGCTCCAAAGTCTGTCTTTCTATACATTGTCCCTTTGTGAGTGTTTGTGTTAATTCCCACCTACTGCAAGAAGAAGCTTCTCTGATGATGGCTGATCTATGGGTATGAGCTGTGTAATTTACAAATCACAGAAATGTGTCTCTTACATCTTGAAGGCTGGAAAATTCAAGACCAAAGCACCAGGAGACTCACCTTCAGTGAGGGCTTGCATCTTCTGGCGTGTCCCATTTCCACACAACAGAAAGGGAAAAATGGACATCTGAACAGCCCCTGGCAGGAGGGAGCTGAATTGCTACCCATGCCATTATATGAAAGCTACCCACTTCTCAGAAATTCCTGTTTTGAATGTGAGCAAGGAAAGAAAACAAAACCCAAGTTAAAATAACTGGTCTGAGAACTGCCTGGTGCTTTGGCTAATCCTGCCTCCCGGCATGCTTCCTCCACCATGGGGTGCCCCCAACTAACTCAAACAGGCTGGTAATCTCTCTGCAGCACACATGTATCTGTGATGAACCAGGACCAGGCAAGTTGTAGACTGACAGAAAGGAGTCAGTGACACTGTGACTTGACACCTGATGGTGTGCTGTGTAACCAACACCCAGTTTTTCACCTGCACAATCAGCGTGTTGATTCTTAACTTACAGATTGTTGTACGGCCTATTCACTGTACCATACAGAGTGTTCTGCTGTGTGCTTGGCCTACTGAGAGTGAATCGTAGCAATATTGCCTTGTCTCCTGTATGTTTTGTCTGTGCAATCTATTTGACAGTTTTAAGTGTTCTTGTACACCTCAGATGTTCTGCCGCTGATGAACAATGGTGGTTCCAAATACTTGCATTAGCTCTTCCTTCTTGAATATCTGACAGGCACCAATGGTTAATTTTATTTGAATCATTAACAGCATAGAAATAAAACCCTTCTTCCTATACAAATCTGTATATACCATCAACTACTACTTGTTCTTCTTCTTTCTTCCAGAAAGAGAGTTCTCTGTACTCTCAGTTCTGTGGCTTTTCCATCTGACTTGTGGCTCAATGGAGAGGAATGCCAAGCCCCCAGAGGCCCTCTAATCTTGTCAGAGTAGATAACTGGAGGGAAGCAATGTGTTCTGAGCATTGCCCCCTAGTGCTCCTAGGGGGTCTTATCTTGTGAACAGTCTATCACTCACAGCTAGTAACATTAACCTTATGTGAAACGTGTGAAAACCTCGACTTACACTCAAACTATGCTAATATTTCCTGCAAACTGCTTCTCCCACTGGACTCTAAATGGCTGAATCAAGTCCTCCATTCTCCATCTTAAGATGCTCTCCACAATCGAGTGTGTCATTGTCCTGTTAAACAGAAAGTAAGAGCCCAGTTACCCTCAATGCTGGATCTAGTTGACTGTGATGTTAGGAGCGCTGTGTCTCTAGAGCACTGTGTCTCTAGAGTGAGCATTGTGTCTCTAGAGCGCTGTGTCTCTAGAGCGCTGTGTCTCTAGAGCGAGCGCTGTGTCTCTAGAGTGAGCACTGTCTCTCTAGAGTGAGCACTGTGTCTCTAGAGCGAGCACTGTGTCTCTAGAGCACTGTGTCTCTAGAGTGAGCGCTGTGTCTCTAGAGCGAGCACTGTGTCTCTAGAGCGAGCACTGTGTCTCTAGAGCGAGCACTGTGCCTCTAGAGCACTGTGTCTCTAGAGCGCTGTGTCTCTAGAGTGCTGTGTCTCTAGAGTGCTGTGTCTCTAGAGCTCTGTGTCTCTAGAGCGCTGTGTCTCTAGAGCTCTGTGTCTCTAGTCTAATGAACGAGTGTAACTGCTACATTTATTTCTCTGTTTCTATAGAGCTCCATACCAAACAAGTCAGCTAAAACTCAGAGTCATGTTCTCAGCACACGTGCACATACACACAGACATAGACACACATACACACACAAAACACACACTAACACATTTTAAATGGATGCTGTAATGTAAAACAACCATCACCATCACTGCCACCACCACAAAAAATCCAAAAATCCTTGTCACATACATGAAATCAAGCAAACTGAACAGAAATAACAGCTGATTTGAAAATGATGTGCTACATAGTGTTTTCATTTTTCCCCCCAGGGAAGAAAGTGAAAAGGATAAAAAAAAGTCAATAAAGAAAGATCACATCCTGGAAACCTGTGACATGAGAAATAAGTATATATTAAAAATGAAAGCCTTGATTCTCAGTAAGGCGAACCTCAATGCTGGGGTTAGAGTTGGGGTGTGAAACTCAAGTCCTTATGCTTGAAGAGCAAGCGCCTTGCCCACGGCACCATCTGTCCAGGCCCCTTGATTCAATTCAAAAAATGTAATTATATCTAACGAGGCTCTAGTTTGTAAATATTATATTAGTGGAATAACAGCATTAGGAAACCATAGACATATTAGTTTATATTCTGAGAAGTTCTATTTTTAATGTTTTGATTAAGATTCATCTAATCTTCATGTTCCAAAGGGCAATTTTTAAGAGGCCATAGAGCAAAGGAAATAGTTAGACATTTATCTAATTTAGACCTCAGAACACTAACTATGAGAGGACACGTTCTTTGTCAAAACTTGTTTAGCAACAAGAGGAATAAATTATCCTGAAATAGCCATATAAGGAACTACACCACAGGCTATTGACATTTCAGATGCTATTTCAACATGAGATTATGTATTTGATCAATTAACTACATGAGTGAACAGCTCCCAAGAGTAAGATTTCTTGGTTGAAAATCAAGTCCCAAAGCTCATGTGGTAATCAGACCTGCAAATAAAAACTGGAAGGTATGTGGGGATAGTTGAAGCTTGCTTAAGAAGGAAGCAACTGAGTACAGCTTTCTTCGTGAGCCTAAAGCAAAATCAAGTTACAGACTAGTAGATTAAATGTTTCAGAGAAAAAACACATTCAAAAGTCGAAAAACAAAAACACTTTATCCCTTAAAATGGGTTACCATTGGGCCAGCAAGAACACAGGTAAAGGTGTTTGCTGCCAAGGCTGACAAATCTGAGTTTCATCACTGAAACTCTGTCTTGGTGAGGCTTTTATTGTTGTGAGGAGACACCATGACCACAGCAACTCTTATAAAGGAAAACATTTAATTGGGTGCCTTACAGTTCAGAGGTTCAGTCCATGATCATCATGGTGGAATGTTTTAGTGTGTAGGCAGTCATGGTGCTGGTGAGGTACCTGAGAGTTCTACATCTTGTACAGACAACAGGAAGTAGTCTGTGACACTGAGTGTGGCTTGAGTAGAGATGAGACCTCAAAGCCCTCCTCCACAGTGATACACTTCCTCCAACAAGATCACACCCACTACATCAAAGCTACACCGCCTTATAGTGCCACTCCCTTTGGGGACCATTTTCTTTCAAATTACCACAGAGCACATGGTAGAAGGAGAGAAATGATTCCTGCAAGTTATTCTTTGAAGCACACACATTCTCTCCCTCTCTCTCCCTCTTCTTCTGCCTCACCCTTTTTCTCCAAATAAATACATAATGTAAAAATCAGTGACATCTGAAAACCTAAATTATTCCCACATTTTAACAAACTTTCAAAGGCAGCAACCCACCTTTATTCAAATTTTATTTCTAGAGTGTTTGTTATGTGACTAAATTGAGATATGAATACTAATTGCTGAACTCTTATGTATTGAAGTTTATCATTTGGAAATTAAATTTCATATCAGCTTTTATATGAATATCTAAAAACTTCCAGACTTGTAAATTATATTACAAGTTCAGGTATGTTTTTAAATTTTGAAAGGATAATGATGAAATATTCATTTTTCCTTTGCACAACTCAAAGGACCTTAATAAAGAACCTCCATCTCCATGGCACATGGAGATGAAGTATTGTGTTCACAAGGGTTCTTCATAGAAATAGAACTAACTGGGTCTATTCATTGTAATGACTAGTTATACTAGTCAACTTGACACAATCTAGAATTACCTGGTGTCTTAGGATTTCTATTGCTGTGAAGACTGCAATATCTCTTATAAAGAAAAACGTTTAATTGGGACTGGCTTACAGGTTTAGAAGCTTAGTCCATTACCATCATGACAGGAAGCATGTCAGCACACAGGCACACATGGTGTTCGAGCAGGAGCAAAGAGTTCTACATCTGGATCAGCAGGCAGCAGGAAGAGAAAGAGAGTGAGACACAGGGCATTGCTTGAGCTTCTGAAACCTCAAAGTCTATCCCCCAGTGACATACTTCTTCCAACACTGCCACGCCCACTCTAAGAAGGCCATATCTCTTAATAGTACCACTCCCTATGGGCCTATGGGGGGGCGTTTTCATTCAAACCGCCACACCTGGGAAGAATCTTAGTGAGGTTTAGATTAGCTTGGCCTGTGGCTATACCTGTGAGAAACTTTTTTTTTAACTGGACCAATCGAGGTGGGAAGCCCCAACCTGAATGTGAGAGCCATTTCATGCACTGGGATCTGGAGCGAATACAAAGGAGAGATCAAAATGAGCACTGGCCTGCACGCATCTCTTGTTTTCTGTAGATATAGTGTAACTGCAGATATAATGTGTCCAGCTCTCTCAAACTCCTACTTCTGTGTATATCTAAATATATCTACAGATCTATCTATCTGGAGAGAGAGACAGAGATGTATTATAAAAGTTAGGCTCAGAAATTTATGGAGGCTAACAAATTCCAAAGGTGGAGTGGGACATGGCAACTATGAACCCCGAAGAGTTGATGGTGTGTCTCAAGTCTAGTCTGAAGCCTTTCCAGAAAGCTGGTTTGCAATTCTGGCCCAGAGGTTGGCAGCCTGGAGTGCGAGTCTGGAGAAAGTCAGGCCACAGGAATTTTGTTGCTAGGTGAAGGATCAGCTTTTGTTCTAGTCAGGCCTTTCACAGACTGGATTAGGCCCACTCATGCTAAGGAGGTCGTCTGCTTTACTTAATCTGCCAATTTAAACGTCACTTTCAAGTAAAGTGACGAGCACCTCACAGAATACCCAGAATAATGTCAGAGTGAATATGTGGGCAGCCACTGAGTCAAGGTGGCACATAAAATGAACAATCAGAAGCATAACAACTGGGACTGCTGGTCCCACTCCTCCTCATCTTTGCTGTCTGTATCAAAGCCGTAGCAGTGAAGATGTTCCCGTGCAGGCTGTGTCAAGCTGCCTTCCTTTGAGTCCTGTCTCCCTAACTTACTTCCAAGGGGACCTTGGAGAGGGTATTGTATGTTTCTGATGATCCTCCCTTGCACACACCCTCCGTTCAGTTTTTATTGTTTTATTTAAGCATAAAGTGAATATTCATGTAACCTGCCTACTCCCTTTTTTTACTGACAACCTGAGGCGGGACTGTGTGATTGTCATCCAGATAGGCAGAGGGGACGGGTGTGTGTGTGTGTGTGTGTGTGTGTGTGTGTGTGTGTGTGT
>LOJH01015738.1:6078-23248 GCA_001685095.1 Ellobius talpinus | reverse complement strand
GATCTAGAAAACATCATGTTGAGTGAGGTAACCCAGACCCAGAAAGACAAATATCACATGTATTCAATCATAAATGGTTTTTAAACACAAAGCAAAGAAAACAAACCTACAAATCACAATCCTAGAGAACTTAGACAACAATGAGGACACTAAGAGAGACTTACATAGATCTAATCTACATGACAAGTAGAAAAAGACAAGATCTCCTTAGCAAATTGGGAGCATGAGAACCATGGGAGAGGGTTGAGGGGAGAGGAAGGGAGGGGAGCAGAAAAAAATGTATAGCTCAATAAAATCAATAAAAAAATTAAATAAAAAAAGAGAAAGAGGTTTGTTTAGCTCTCACAGGTTTGAAGGCGGAGGGGCCAAATATCATGTTGTTCATTCGGCTGAGGGCTCTTGTGGCTGTGTTACATCATGGTTGACGGTGCCATTGCGGTGTGTGAAGAGATTGCACTACGACAGGAAGCTGAAGAGGGGATAAGCCCGCGCTCGTTCTTTGTAATAACTCTCCCATATCCACTAGCCAGGGATCCACGAGGACATCTCAAAGCAGCACTTCCAATGGCCTGATGATAGCCGGAGGCTTCCCTGTTGAAGTCCTTTGGCCTCTTACCACAGCCACTCTGGGAGTCAACTGTGGAAATTACACTTCCCAGTGCTGGGACAGAATGATGAAGGGAGGGGTGCTTATTTTGGCTCTGGGCTTAAGAAGGGGACAAAGCTCTTCAGGGCAGGGAAGGCCCAGCAGGGGTGTGAGGCAGACTGGTCACATGGGCCTGGAGTCAGGAAGTCGGCAGCAGACAGGAAATGGGACCAAGCTATGAAAGCTCAGGCCCCCAGGAACCCACTTCTCTCTGCAAGCTCTGCCTTCTAAAGGTCCTACAGCTTTCCAAACAGCATCACCACAGAACACTGGGGAGCCTGTGGGCCTGGGACTGACACCTTCAAACCGCAGCCTGGAGCTTCTGGAACAGGACCCTCAGAGGATATATCAAACCAGACTACTGTCCAGTGGAGAATTTTCCAGTTCTTCGAGAGTTTTGCCCACGCTTTACCAGTTCTTTTCAGGTATTACTGGGAGTGGGATTTTTGTTTTTGTTTTTGGATCCCTTCCCAGTGGGTCTTCTAAGTGACCCTGTCCATTTTCTAACTGGTTTTGCTTATTTTTTTTCTCAAAGTCCTTTTTTTTTGTACAATGTCATCTATTTGAGATTTGAGGGGTAGGGGGCAAAAGGACTAACAGGTACACAGAGAAATAGATAAATATGCCAAGCTTTTTCTTTTTTCCTTTTGAAAATCAGGCATTTATAAACAAGAAAGCATACATTAATTACATAAAAATAGTTCTCGAGTAGCAGAGTAAGCTGTCATATTGTCATTAGCAGCAGCGCAGGACTGGAGGGTGCAAGGGCTTGGGCAGCTATGAAGGGAGAGGTGGGTTTATTTTTCTTTAATTGATGAAAATGTCATTTGAGAATCCTGACTTTAACGAAAGAGCCCCCCTCCCCAGCCCCAGGGTGGGCATGTGGGGAGGGACCACAGAGGATGCTCTGCATAGGAATTGGAGTTAATGGGTGGCCACGGAGGACACCACATGGGAAATGCCACAAGACGCTTCTGTCCCCTCTGGCAGATGAGCACTTTGTCCTCAGTTAAAAACAACCAGCAGGTAAGAAAAGCTTACATGTCTAATGCAGTGGTGTGAAATGGGAAACTATTTACATGTGAGCTGAGCACTGGCTCTGCATGAAAAGCAGGGTGTCGTGGGTAGGAGTTAGCTGCTCACCAATGAGTGTTATTGCTGTTGGTTTTTCCCTTCGTTAAAAATCTTTCAGGATAGAAATGATGAGTAAACTGATAAAGGGTTTAACATACAGGGAGAGTCGACAGCCAACAGGATGGAAACCTCTCCTCCCTTTCTCTGAAACTTGCAGCCTTCCTAGTAGGGAGCCAGGCGTGCAGTGCCTGGTCACCCTCAGTCCACAGCAGGTCCTGCAGAGAGGGCAGGGCTGCCTTCCATGGCAGCAGCAAAAAATACCCAGTGCTTCATCAGCTTCACCCAGGACAGAAGCAGCCGGATGACCTAGTCTCTAGGTCTCACAGGGCCCACATCACAAGCTTCTGGTAAATGGGAGTCTGGGCTCTGGTCCCACTGCCTCCAAGAGCCTTACCGGAAGCAGGGGGAGGAGGGACCCAGGAGGAACAGCTCATGAGATGACAAGCCCTTCCCAGACCGGAGGAGTCACTCTGGCACGTGAGGAGAGTCTCTGCTGCAGACAGCGCACTTCCTTCCCATAACGGGGCCAGTGCTGGACCAAGGAGGCCAGGAACCCGATGGTGACAGAACTGTGGCAAGGAGAGGCTCTGCTGAGAAATGCAAGTGCCCCTGGAACCCAAAGGCTCAAAGGGGCCCAAATCACTGTGATCTCCTACAACAGGGACAGCCACACAGAAGCACACCAACACACTTAAAGCTTTGCTCCAACTAAATCATTTAGTTTTCCTTGAAGAAATGACTGAAAAGCACAACTCTAGAAAAACAAGGCTGAAAACAGCATTCTTCGTGTTGCGTAACAAAACTGACCCTTTAGGAGACAAGGTCATAATGCCCATGGATGGGTCTAGCTATGGAGATGTGAAATCCATGCATACAAGTTTCATAACTGAGAGAAAAAAAGCCAAAGAAAAAATCCAAATAAACGCTGTGTATACATGATGTCCCTTTTGCATTGCACTTCAGAAGGGGGGGACCCGGCAGCAGCCCAGACCCCCTCAGTAAACCAAGGGCAAAACCCTGCAGACGACCTCGGCACCAAAGGTCAGGGCTTAGCAGTCTCCAGTTGCAGGCAACAGTCCTTGAGGTCATTTGTACCTGCATAAGCCATCTCCACCTTCCCTCAGGTCATGGCTGCCCTGTCAGGACTGGAGCGGAGGGCTTCTGTGTGATCTTCTCATGTAAATAAACACAACTGGAGGATGGGTGGTGGCCTCTTGTCTACTGGGGAATCATTTTTCAAGCTTGGGCATAAGAAACCTTATACAATTTGCATAAACAGTTAAGAGTAAACGAGATTATTTGGAATAAATGCAAGTAACGTATTTTGACGGTGGCAGATTCAATCGCTACTGAAGACGGTATTTTGGGGGTGAAAAGACAAGTCGGGGTTTGCTGTACAAGATGCTGGAAGGCACAGAACGACCCCCAAGTTCAGTCTCTGCATTTTCATTTCTTGTGATTCCCTTGTTCAACCAAGCACCAGAGGGGATTTCTAAGCACTCGAGCACTTAGGGTTTGAACTGCTCTAGAAATCGGTAAAAACCTCAATTAACTGGGAGTAAAAAGAGAAGGGAGGGTCTGACAAAGTGCAGTTCTAGATACAGGTTTAAATGAACAACAAAAAAAGGGGGGGAAGAAGTGATATAATGCTGTTTTTGTTCCAATGCTGCAGCCTCAGTCCCAAGACGAGGAGTGATGTCTGCCGCATTGAAAAGGGGTTGCTGTGGTCAAGCAGTGTGTGGGTTGTGGGTGGGTGGTGGCGTGTATGGGGAACAACATGACACTGGACCATGGCCACTGCCTAACACAGGTTAGCCCCTCCCAGTGTAGGTGGGCAGGGGCATCCAGAGGCCTCAACAGACTGTGGCTCAGGCCCCCTGGTGCCTGTAGGGCAGGGTTAGTGGTGATGTTGGTGGGCGGGGCAGCGGCGGTAAGGCGGGCAGTGTTGGGGCTCATCTCGCACGCGGCGCTCTCCCTGCTCTTCCTGGCAGCAGCAGGAAGACTGGGGTCCTTGTTGCTGAAAAAATAGACTCTGAAGAAAACCCTTGCTGTCCTCTTGCAGCCGCGGGCACAGATGAGCGGTGATGGCTTCCCAGGACGGTGGTGGGTGGGTGCCACCCCCACCAGAGTGGGTGTCCAGATGGCGTCACGTGTAGGGGCCTTTTACAGTTAGTCATTAAAAAACATGTTGATTTTCTGAGTATCAAGTCTCCTTACTGGTTTAAATAGCTTATAACAAAAGTGTAAATGTTAGCATGTTCCAGCAAGCAGAGGACCAGCTGCAATCCACAGAGCCAGTCTCAACTCTGGCTGCAGCTGGGGGACATGGCTTGCTCACTTGAACTTGGCCAGTAGAAAATTTTGCAGTGGATTCCAAAAGTATGTGGTTACAAACACTCGCTTGGTAATAGGCACAGTAGAGACGTTGTGCTGTGTGGCTGCAGAGGCAGGGGCTGGGCCTGCAGAGCACGTACCCGCCGCCCTCTGCGCACAGATGGAGGTCCATGCGGCAGTGGCAGGCACTGCCCAGGCTAGGGATCCAGCTCGGCGTTGCCTTCGCCACCCACATTCTCAGGCCGTGGCCTCGGCCACAGCTGCTCCTGAAGCTCCTTCACCACCTTCTCCAGGTGCTCACGGGCCTCACGTTCCCTCAGCAGGTCAGCTCGAAGCTGCTCTCGGTCCGCCTCTGCATGCTGCAGCTTAGCTTGCAAGTCCTCAATCTGAAAGGGATGCTGCGTGGTCAGTAATGCCCAACACCAGCACTCCCACTCAAGGCCCCATGTCCCTTTAGAGTTCCTAGTTAGCCCTTAGTGCCATGTCTGTCCCCATTCTACCTGAAGGGCTCCCAGGAGGGCCCAGATGTCCACTCAGAGCAGAGGCTGACTCCACTTCCATCCTGTACTTCTGAAGTACCCAAGATGGAACCAAACAGTACTACAGATGTAGAAGACTTTCCCTGCCTCCCTGGGATGGAGCGTTAAGCTCTGGGCAGTTACCAAGGTCTATCTCCTCATCCTAGCTTAGAGCTTGCTTCCCAAGACAGCAGCAGGAAGGGAAGCCTATGTTCTGGGGCCACAGTGGTCCTGGTAGGGAGCTGGAACACCTAGACTTCCACCTATGGCTATGGATGCACCTCGGGACCTCCAGGCACAGCTCTTCATCACCTCACAGATCAGCCTGAGATGGGCCATTGAGCATGCTGGATCTGCGATAGCAGCTGTCCACCATGCATGCGCCAGTCAACCAGCCAACCCACCCTAGTACCTGGGCTGAGTACTTGGCACGCAGGCGGCCGGCCTCACAGCCCTTGTCACACACCCGGACCTGCCGTGCCTGCTCCAGCTCTCGCTTCAGGCGCACCCGAGACTCATTGGCCTCTTTCATCTTCTTCTCATTTTCAGCTCTGAGCCGCTCGATCTCTTTCCTCAAACTGCGCTTGGCCTCTGTGGCTTCCCGCAGTTTCTCCTTCTTGGCCACACGCAAGAATTCTAGTTCCTGGGAGGACATGCAGCAGACAGGTTTAAGAATTGCCAGCCCAGCACCTCTGTACCCACCCTGCATCCAGTCTCCTAACCTGACCGCCAGCGTCCTTCCCTACAGAGCCCAGCAGAGAGTTTATTACGAGCTGTTGGTTGCTTATATCAAGGTTGCAGCAGAACCTTCTCACACCTCCTCCTCCTCCTCCCAAATGCACATGCCATGCCTCACGGGTAGGGGAGGAAACCACCAGGAAGACAGTCTCAGACACTGTGCACCCGAGGCCTCAAGTTGCCCCCAGCCAGATGGAGCCACTTACTTCTGGTACTTTCCATGCCTGTCCCCTTGTTAGAAGGCAGCACGACACCCGTCCCCCATGAATAATCATGTGGGAAATCACAGCTCCACCCAGAATGGGGGCAAGAGAGGATGAGGCAATGACTAAGACTCACTCTGAGCAGAACATCTGAAATCCTGCAGCTCTGAGGATTGACAGGGTTGTGTTGTGCTAAAGCCCACGCATGTGAGGCTGCCCCCAGAGCTGCCAGACTCAGGCTGGGGTGTGAATTCAGCAGAGGTTGAGCCTGCAGCAAAACCTTATGCTGAGCTCTGGCGAAGACGAACGGCTGAGTTCTTTACTCCCCAAGCTGCCTGAGAACTGAGCCTCCCTAACTAGTGCCGGAAAGACAAACAGCATGAAAGAAGGAGAAGAGGAATGGCTACAGCGGCCACAGCTGGAGGAGAGTGGGGGCCCGGCCAGCGGTGTGTAATTGTGCAAGCACCCGTGCACCTTCCCAGCGTGCACTTCCAGAGGCCTGCAGCTAAGTCCCTTTTGGAGACATTCCTGCATTCTATATGCAAAGCCCACGTCTTGCTGGGGGAGAATAAACCAAGTCCCGGCAGAGAGGCATCACTAATGCAGCCGCTCTTCGCTCTCCATCAACACCGGCCTTTACCAACTACCATGCCAGTTCTTTCAGTGAGACCCACACACAGGGAAAGCTGCAGCTGAGACCACTATGGAAGCCTTCCTGGAAGCACAGAAGGACTCTGCACATCAAAGTGTGGTCACCTGTATCTTATGGCCCTGCCTGCTGCCCACCTCACCTGGTGCAGGCTGCGCTTAGCCTGCAGGGCTGCTGTCAGCTTCTCCTCTTGCTTCACCCTCATCTTGACCACCTCATGGAGGAACTTCTCTTTGGCTTCCTTGGTATCCAGGCCGCCCTCCAGGGCTTGCCGCAGATGCTCCAACTCTGCCTCCAGCCCACTTGGGGCATCGGCATGGGTTGTAGCATCAGGGGCAACCACAGGTGGAGCAAGCGTGCCTGGGGAGCTGAGGTCCTTGGCAGAGCTGGACGAGGTAAAGGACGGAGAGGAGAGCGAGGACAAGGAGGAGGTGACTGAGGACAGACGGAGAAGCCACAGCATTAGGCACTCCAGTCATACTATGTGTCCCACCCTCCCCCACCCCCGTATTGATGCCCAAAGGAGCAGAGTCCAGTCCATACTTACATTCCTCTCTGCTTTCAACTTCCACCTCAGCCTCAGAATCCTTGTCTTCCTCTGGGGCAGCCACAGATGTCAGCATATCTGGGGCTCCTGGTGCTTCCATGGTCAGCTTCCGCTTCCGTGGCTGGATACAAGTGGTAAGAGGTTCTGGTGCCCGGGAGGCCACGGTGGTGCATGGCGGACTGTTCACAACCTTTTGCTGGGTTGGTGGTGCTAGGGCCACATTGGGGGCCACAGCTGTCTCAAAGCTCTTGTAGGAGTAAAAGCTGTAAGAGGCATAGATGCTTAGCCAGGGTACGTCTGCCTCACAGGTCCCTATGAGCTGTGGGATGGGCCCTGCTCACTCAGCCAATCTAAATCACAAGGTCAAGATTCTAATGAGAACACAAATCTCCCCCAGAGGCTGGGGTAGGCCGGCACACAACTGGACCTTCATGCCCATGGGAAGCTATTATTAACTGATTTAGCTATCTCTATAAAACCCTAGCCGGCTTAGAATTTGCTGTCTATATCAGGCTGACCTCAAACTCAAGAGATTCACTTGCCTCTGCCTCCTGAGTGCTGGGATTGAAGGTGTGGATCACCATGCCCTGCTGGAAAGCTAACTTTTAATAGACAGGTCTGTGAGCTCAGTAACTTCCCCCAAGACTTCAATGCTCTGGAGAGTTCATCCTAGGACTAAAGACATCAACACCACTGCAGTCTGCTAACCATAGTCTGGCCCTCCTGTGCACCCCTCACTTACCTGTCTCGAATCAGGGCTGGGAGGTGTGGGGAGGTCTCTTTCTCACTCGCTGACACTGCAGGGGACCAGGGCCGGAAAGCAGAAAGGCGCTGGCGAGGGTGGGCACAGCCAAGGCTCTGTCAAGAGAGTCCCCTATGTAAGTGACTACAGAAAAGCAGGCCACTTGAGTCCTGAGACCAGGATGAGCCACAGAGTTGGCTCCAAGAAGGGCCTGGCACCCTCCCCAAAGACCCCAGACAGGTTCCCACATAGCACCTTATTGGAGGAACCAGCCAAGGTCCGCAGCCAAGTGGACTGCTTGTCCTTCTCAGAAGACGCGGGGGACTGTGAGGAATTGTCGTCTGCTTTGGGTCTTATGGAAGCTGGGGGCTCTGAGACCTGTGATCAACACAAAAGGCCCTGTTGGGATCCCTGGGCTCAGGCAGGGTCTAGTCTTCCTACCAGCTCCATGGTAGCAAGTTCCCCACAGACCCAAAATGCATGGAGCCATGAACACAATGCGCCCTTGGCCTTGTGCAGAAAGGTAAGCCTGTCACCTCTGTGATGGGGCAAGGGTGTCCCACGAGAATAGAGGGGCACTGTGCTGCTGTTATGAGGTGACCTCACTCACAGCTGCAGCAGGCTCTGTGTGGGTTGCCAAGATCCATTCTGGCCTCCACGGTGCTCTGACCCTTAGGCTCTTTGCCTTCAGTCTACACTACTTCCTTAGAACACAGATATAATATATGTTGCTGGAAAGGCTGGAAGGGACCAGTTCCACTCCATGGCCCATGCCAGGAATGGGTTAAATGACCCAGCAGTGACCACAGGCTCAAATGTGAGCCGATAAGCAGCTCTGCTCAAGCTCAGAAGGAGCCTGGGAGGGCTGCCCTCTGGGTGGCCTTTGTCACTGTTTCATTAGGGAGCATTAGAGATACTCCCTCCCCAGAGGGAAGACTACGGCACACATCACAGGTATCTGCATACTGCCTTTGCGGTCAGACGCCTGCAGAAGTTACTCAGCGCCCTAGCTTATCTCAGGCACCAGTTGTGGTCCGCTCTGACACCCAGCACTAAGTGGAACACACCTGAGCCAATCTGTGTGGGAAAGTCTGTGACCTTCCACCCAAATGCTACCTCCCTCCCCGGACATTCTATGCAAGACAATCACAGCATGGGCCTCTCCCAGAGCAGAGCCGCCTACAGAACTTAAGCTACTGTCCCTCAAGTAGGGCCTAAGAAGATGATAGGGACCCTAGGGCAGTAGAACCAGCAGATGTATCAGGGCTTATACCGCGGTCCCAGGCACGCTGCCTAGGAGAAGTTACCTGGGCTTGGGGGGAGGGGAAGAGGTGAAGCCAAAGTGAGGTCTGTGACCTCTAGCCAGGGGGCCTCAAGTATACCAAAGAACAGGGTTCTTCTCCAGAATACTTGGGGGAAACACCCTACCATACAACTGGCCCAGCAGAAGTAAGGCTGAAACCTTGCTGCCTGGAAGGGGCACAGAAACAGGCAGTCAAGGTATTTCCGTGATAGGTTTCCTACCATGAAATTTAGATAGGAGGGGTGGATCAGTCCTTGTGGAAGCCTTCACCAAGGCCCAGGTAATGTGTAGTGCTTGGGCTGGGTCCCCATCCTAGGTGCCTGGGAGGCCTGCTGCCCTTCCAAGAATAAGGAGGTATTTGGAAGGACCCCTGTGTTCAGGGGCCTGAGATAGGGAGCCACTCTCTGGAGGGATTGTGCTGTGTAAGGGATGAGGTGGTGCTGGTCCTAGGGTACAGCCGGGTGCATGTTCTTCAAAGACAGACAAACAGCCAAGAAAAAACAACACCAAAACCAGCTCAGTTGTGCTGCAGCTTTCCAGAGGAGATGAGTCACAAGGTCACGGTGTCACTCAGCAGAGGCCGTGTGTGCCCCCTGTAGGGGTAGACACCCAGGCTGCTGGCTGGGGCAGAAGAACCCACTTCCAGAATTGCAAGGATCCCTCCCACAGCGAAGGCAGAAGGGGTGGTGGTGTTGCACACCAGGGTGGGGCTTCCTGTCTAAGCAGACACTGGCTGGAGCAGGTGCAGAAAGTGAGCTCTATTCTCTCACAGAGAAAGCCACAAGTCTAGTCTGGTGCCAACTTGAAAACTCCAGAGACCTAGGGGGTGGGGAGTATGAGACACCTCCCAGGCAGCCTCATAAGCCAGACTGCGACCCAGCAGAAAAGGCTGGAGAACAGGACCACTGGGCAAAGCTGCTTCCTGTGCAGAAGGCGGGGGGAGAGGGTGGCAGACTGGTGTATTAAGGTCAAAGTCTCCAAAGCAGCCCAGTTGTTTCAAACGAGATGGGGAAGCCCCTGGAGCTAACAGAGGAGTCTGCAGGTACCTTGAACAGTTCTCCTGAGATATTTCATAAAAAGTCCAAAGAACTCTTACAGAACAAGGAAGTCTTAAAACTAGACGACGACAGGAATTCCCCCTTTACACCAAGTTGCAAAAGTGAGGGTGAAGCTGAAGGGCATCTGTGAGGACAGAGGACCTGAAGACGCCACTGAGACATGGCCTGGGGCAGAGCTATACCACAGTGTTTCCCTCTGGAGGGCCAGTTGGAACCAGTCAGTTACCTTTCTAGGGGCCTCAAAAACAGCCCACAGTACCTACAAGCCAGGAGGTGGCTTCAACAATTAGCAGAAATACCCAGCACAGATTGCAGTATCATTCACTAATGATGAAATTAACAAATTATAGGAAGACAGCGAACCCTGGCAAAGGTAGAGGTAAGAGTCAGTGGCTGGCTGTTTTGCTTTTCTGACTTTGAGGCTGAACCCCAATATCTGTCTCAGGGCTTTTATTAATCGTGCTACAAGGTGGGCTCTGGGTCCATGTGTTAAGGCCAAGTCAGGTCTACAAGAGGCAACCCTGCCTCCAAAGGTTCAATACTATAAGGCCATTATCAGACTGTATCAGGGAGGAGCTAGCTGGGCTGGCCACAGCAGTGACCTGCGGCCACTTCCTCTCTGGGGCTTCAGACAGTGGGTGTTTGTTTCCCCCCCATCCCAAGGGCAAAGACACACAGAGAACAGGTGCCACTGAGTGTGAGCCTCGGCACCTGTGCTGGGAAGGCCAGGGCCAGTCAAGGCTGCGGATACCATAGAGCCCAAAGCAAGGAAGAGTCAGCTGCGTGTGCCCACCCCACCCCAGCCCTCCATACTCCACACTGTGGGGTCTGTGGGATTCCTCACTCCCACCTCCAAACATCTACCTCGGAATACTTGAGACACTCATGCTGACCAAGGACAGAAACAGGGGCAGGACAATACGGGCCCATGGGACACAGTAGAGCCTGGCATTCCAGAGATGAGCTGTGGCCAATGTGGCTGCTGTCTCTAGCACTTGCCTTTAGCCTCAGACAGTACAGAGAACAGCCAGGCAGAGCCTCAGGGATTTGTGGCCAGCAGGAGCCACACAGCACAGACTGGGGACTCTAAACCAGACAGGCAGTGTTTCCTGTGGACGCCTAGGCCCAGTAAACAAAGACAGCAGGTAGCTGGAGAAACCCTCACAAGGCATGGCAACTTGCCAAAGGCAGAGGGCCTTTGGCTAGTGCTTTGGAGACAGTAGAGTGAGCGAGCTTGGGATTCTAAAAGAGGCCTGCACACACTGCTAAGATCATGGGAACTAAATACCCACAGCAGAAACTGAGACCCACTAGGGGCCCAGGGAAGCCCCCACATAGCACCTGCTCACCCCACAGGCTGCAGAATCCTAGCAGTCCCCACCCATTCCCAGTTCTGAAAGCACAAGCTCATTGCCATTCTTCATCCCAGGAACTGCCCTCATGTTTAAGGAACTTCACTAGTCAGAGTCAGCCTCAGAGCCAGAGGGCATGGTGTACAACAGAGCCAGGGGGCATGGTGTACACACACATCTTTAATCCCAGCACTAGGAAGGCAGAGACAAACAAATATCTGGAAATCCAAGTCCAGCCTGGTCTATATAGTAAGTTCCTGGACAGCCAGGGCTATAAGAGAGAGACCCTCAAAAACAAAACAAAAAAGAATCTGCCTCAGAATCTACCCCCAAGGCATGCCTGCCCAGCCATTCTTCCAGCCACATCCAGTTTCTTGTCTTTGTTGTGTGAGTGAGAATATCAACCCAAATGTTGCTGATGGCACTAGGGAAGCTCAGGGTCATAGCTGGGTGTGACGGGAATGTGCTGTCTAACGTCTTATAGTGCTCTGGTCACTAGGCCAGACGTCAACCATCTTTAAGTAACCACCAAGCAGCCATGGGAGCACATAGGGGCCCTGCTGTATGTTCCTGGCTTTGTAGACAGTACCCACACCTCAGGGCACAGCCCAGGCACGTTTCCAAGGGACAGAGGCAGAAAAGGCTGACAGAAGGAACAAATGTCAGGAAATGAGGCTGGCCTGATTCCAACCAGGTTCTCAGCCTATCTAGTGCCAGGGTCTCTTGTCACTCAGGCTTTTAAACACACAAACACAACAGGATGGATTATGAGGGGACACCCAAACCCAACAGCTGCCAACAGCTACGCAGCAGGCAAGGCAGCGCTCTCTGTACCATCCAGAGGGTCATAGACACCTGGAAGAAGCCTGTGATGTCTCGGAGCACCTCATACCTGAGGGTCCCGTGAGTAAAGTGTCCTAGGCTTGAGGACTAAACAAGGATAGGAAGGGACTTGGGATTCTCCTTGTGATGGAACAGTCTTCCCAGGTGGGAGCCAGCTCTGTTGTAGGGACGTTAAGGGACATCCGTCCATTCAGAAGCTCTCAGAAATAATGAATCTCCCTTGGGACTGGAGAGATGGCTCAGAGGTTAATAGCACCGGCTGTTCTTCTAGAGGACCTGTATTTGGTACCCAGCACTCACACAGTGACTTACAACCATCTGCAACTCCAGTTTCAGACTGATGCCCTCTTCTGGCCTTCATGGGTACCAGTCATGCATGTGGTATACACACATAAAAATAAATGAAAAAAATACTTTGGGGGGGGTTTTTACTTTGTGTTTAATTTTTTTTTTTAAGACAAGGTTTCTTTGTATAGCCCGGGCTGTCCCGAAACTCACTGGTCTTGAACTCAAAAACTTTACCTGCCTCTGTCTCCCAAGTACTGAGATTAAAGGCATGTGCCACCACTACCCAGATATGAATGTTTAGCCTGCATGCATGTGCATTATATGTGCCTGTTGGAGCCTCTGCAACTGGAGTTATGAACAGTTGTGAACCGTATGTGGGTACTTGGAATAGAATCCAGGTCTTCTGCAAGGGAAAAAGTGTTCTTAACCACTAAGTCACCTCTCTACACCCCTCCCTAGATAGGAAGGAAAAAAAGAAGGTAAGGAGGGAGGGAGGGAGGGAAGATAGGTGGGTGGGCTGCATCTCTCTCAAGACGCTGGCTCACTTTGAACAAATGCTGACTGTTCCCTCCCAGACTCCAGAGTCAGATACAAAGAGATGCCAACAGCCCAGAGCAAAAGGATGTTTTACCTTGCCTGCCCTAGTAGGGGTTGTCACATATGAAAGACTGACTAGAAGCCAAGACCCAATTAAACATTATGTCACAGGTAGTCTCTGCCTAAGGGTATCAGGGCCTGGCTGCCTACACACAGACAGACTGAGACACTCTGCTGGGAACATCAAGACTCTCAGGGGTTAAATTAGCGGTCTACCTGTGACTGCGACCTTAAGCTTGGCACAGTCGGGTTCTGGTCCCTCTGGCTAAAACCCTTTGCCAGTGTGGTGCTGTCAGTCCACCTCAAACTTCCTGGCCACTGGGGTTTGACATCCATACCCAGGCCCAAACAGTAACATTCGGGAGCCATCTGGGAGTCCATGATCTCCCTAGTGTGAGACAAACCTTTAAGAGGATGGTTTGGTGCCACCTCAATTCTGGAACCAGAGACAATATCAAGCAATCTTACCATAGTCAGGGACAGCACAACTGGCCACCTCTCAAGGGTGGGGACCTCCATCATACAACTGGACTGGAAGTAATTCAATGGAGGATACTTGGTAGACAGAGCTAATCTATGCTTATGTCTGAGAACAAACAGTTCCTGAGTTGCTCCCTAACAATAAGCGGAGAGAGGTGCTGCCCTAGGGGGTGCTTCATGAGTAAATCTCTTCTGGACTTCAAAGGGTCTGCATGGTCCAGAGGGGTGAGCCTTGGGAAGCTCTAGTTTTGGCCCTGACATAGACCTAAAGGACATTAGCAGATGGCAACACCAGAAAACAGCTCTCAGAGTAGAGAACGCCATTTGAGTCTGGCAAGATTCAGCATTGGGCCACTGGGAAGATGGTAAAGGTGGAAAAGCCTTAATCCCATGATGGATGTTTCTGAAGCACCTACTTGGATAGGAAGGTGGTGAGTAGCAGCTAGGGTGACACACAGGGGCATCAACTCCATGAGTGACTTGGTAACAACAACACAATGTCCCGCCCAGAGCATGAGGTATGGCGTGGTCTACCTGTAACTCGGCTGCAGACGTTAGGCAGAGCCAGCATGGAGTCTACATGCCAAGGAGACTACAAGTGGCCAATTTCCTATAACTTCCTTTGGTTCTGGAGACTGAACCCAGGGCCTTGTGCAAATGATCTACTACTAAGCTCCATCTCCAAACCTCTCTCTGCAATTACTGAAGTAAGAATCCATGTAGAGAGAGCAGTGGTTCTCAACCTTTCAAATGCTATGACCCTTTAATACAGTTCCTCATGTTGTGATGAGCACCAGCCATAACATTTATTTTCTTTTTTAGTTTCGATTTTTTGAGAGAGGGTTTTTCTGTATATTCCTGGCTGTCCTGGAACTCGCTCTGCAGACCAGGCTGGCCTCAAACTCAGAGATCCGCCTGCCTTTGCCTTCAGAGTGCTGGGATTAAAGGCGCGCACCACTACTGCCCAGCCACCACATTATTTTCATTGCTATTTCATAACTGTAAATTGGCTGTTTTAAATAATAATATAAATATCTGATGTACATCCTCTGTGAAAGGATCATTCAACCCCCAAAGGGGCCATGGTTGAGCAGAGGGTGGGTCTATGCAACAGCCAAGGTTGTCATCTATTTCCAAATGTCTGCACTTCATCTGAGGGGCCACCTGCTCAGTTCTGACTTAAGGGCCCACAGGCTTCAAAGGTCAAGGCCTTCCCTTCCTAATCCAGCACAAGGATCAAAAGACAAAAGGATGTGGCAAACACACCCTAGCCAACTGTGTCTACTCTCACACCATCCAGGTGGCTGCAGTGAGGGGCTGTAGCCACAGCTTAACCTCTCCTGAGCGAGAAGGACCAGCCAAGCAGAGGGCTGACAGCTGTTCTGAAGGAGTGGAGACAATGGAACCAGTGCTGGCATTTTCTACTCTCTAACCAAGGGTGTAGCAAATTGGAGAATATTTGTCCTGCTAAATTACAGCCTACCCATGTGTTATAAGGACGGCAGCAGCCCTAGTTCCAGAACCTGATAATTCACACAGCTCAGGGTCTTGTCAGACTTATGCAGACCCTGGGGAGTGCTGGCCATAGTAGTAGCTGGACAATCAAACAGGGAAGGGTCAGTACTGTCTTCTTTAGCTCGGTGCTAGGTCCAGAGCAGAGCCTTACTGTCTTGAGCACATGCCCATGCAGAGTCCACAGAGAACAAGTTTCTCCCACCATGCAGGCCCCCAGCCCTTAATTAACCCATCAGCGGTGGAGTACTACCATGGTCTGTCCTGCATCCTCTCCCTCGATGTTGCAGCAAATGAACTGAAATGCATTTCGTACATCTTGACGTGAGTCTGCTCTGTACAACCTCCAGGACCAAGCACGTTCTGAACCAGTACTGCTCACAGACCATAAAGGTCAAAGTGCTGTGGATTTGAAGCTACATGTGCGCATGAAAATTTCTCCAAATAAATCTACTTTTCAGCAAGCACTGAAGATGCTCTACCCGCCTGGTTAAGGAATAAGTCAGGCAGAATGAGATGGTATCTCATGCCCAACTGGACCGCCAGGATGGAAACTGTAGCCAACAGTAGGCAACAACAGGCAGAATGTAGTGAACAGGAAACCCAGCAACCTCCTGGTAGAAATACAAATTTGTAAGCCACTATAGAGCCTGGCAGATCCTCGCAGGGCTGCCAAGGTTGTGAATGTGGTCAGATGGAGAGTATGTACCTAGCTAATAATATAAAGCCTGTGTTTGTTTCCCAGCATCAAACCCCAAAACAATTTAAAAACCATCCAACCAACAAACCAGAGCAGTCAAATGATTCGCAATCTCATGCCTGAGCATTTGCCCTGTGCTTCTGCAAGGTGCGGCCACTGAGATTCCCAGGTCCGCTCAGAAAATCTTTGCATTGTTTCTTACAACGACTTAGAATTCCACAACTGTCTCATAAACATGTTGATTAAAAAGCATAGTAAGGTGGTATGTGTTTCCACAAGCATGGCTGTGATTTTTAAAACCTGGATAATACAAGTATTAGCAATGATGTGGAGACCTGTGTGCTGCTGGTGGGAATGTAGTATGAAGGAGCCCCATAACCCAGCAACCCCACTCTGGCTCTGCCCTCAAGACCACAGGAAAACATAATCCACACGCAGGTATACAAATGTGTGCAAGTGTCTGTTCATAGCACCACTGCATGCAGCAGACAGAAAACGGGAACTACAGCGGATGCACAAACCGTGATGTGTCTGTACTGTGGGACGCCACTCAGTCCTCATGAGGCATCTACAGCTATAATATTGATGACCTTAGGAAACAGCTTGCTAAGTGACGAAAGTCAGTTACAGAAAAACAAACAAACAGAAAAACCCACACACATTCTCATTTTGTGTGAAGAAAATTTCTCTAACAGGAACACCCAGAGACAACATAGATCAGGGACCAGAGGAGAGAGAGTTGGGGTGGAGGGTCAGCCAATGGTACAGATTTCATATTGGAGTTATAAGAATGTTCTAAAATTAGTGTAGATGGTTTCATATGGTAAAATCAACATCTTTATGAGAGATAGATGATGCTGTAATTTTTTTTTTTTAAAAAAAGTACTAAAGACCCAAAGCTGTGCTGAGGCCTTTTTGATGGAAAACCAAAGCCTGAGGCTGAGGTCTTCAGAGTTCAACACAGGCGGAAGAGCCTAGGTTCAACCAGAGAACAGCGCGGGTGTCATGGATGCAGCTGCCCAGAAGACCTACACGAGGTCAATGCTAAGCCGAGGACGCTCTAGGTCTGAGTCGCTGCCATCTACGAAGCCCACGTCACAGACACGGGTACTCAGTGCGAACATCCAGATGGCAGCTGCTCTTTGTCAAGTCTCTAAAATGCAATGCTCTTGAGGAAGAGAACTTGAGAGCAGGTGGCCTGACTTCTGGCTCAAGGAACATTCCAGACCTTATCATGAGGCAGAGAGGAACTCCTCAAATAAATACACAGGAGGCTAGCAGAGACAGGGACCCCATGTAAATTCCTGTTCTATAGAAGCAAGCCTGCCATAGTCAAAAGCCTGGAGGGCAGAACTATACCGCTAAAACAGCCATCCAGGTGTGTGTGTGTGTCTGTGTGTCTGTGTGTGTGTCTGTGTAGGGGGCAATAGCCACCTCTCATAACCCTTCCTGGGCAGGGGCTCCATGTACGCTATGCGTGTGTGTGTGTGTGTGTGTGTGTGTGTGTGTGTGTGTGTGTGTGTGTG
>LOJH01015737.1:0-13226 GCA_001685095.1 Ellobius talpinus | reverse complement strand
TTCATACCATTGGAAATTGATTCTCCTACCCAAGCTTCAGTACTATAGTCAAGTATCTCAACATTTGTTGTATGCAAGATCCATTCATCCATTGGCACTGATCTGACCTTTAAAGGCCCAAGAATCTTTTTGCATTCTAAGTTGGCATGCTCAAAAGCCAAAGATTGAATTAGTACACGTCTAGCTTCTGGGTCTGTTACTCCTATTTGTACAGCCTTAGTTAATCTTTGTAAAAAGTCACTAAAGCATTCTCTCTGACCCTGTTTAACCCTAATATATGATTCAATTCTCATTTCTAGTTTCTGAATCCTGTCCCAAGCATTTAAAGCTGCTGTGCTACATAGGGGCAAGGTGTGTTCATAATAAAGAACTTGATCCTGAGGATTATAGTCCTTCACCCAGAATTTGATTTTGGGAAAGCTCAAGTCCTTTTGCTTTTTCCTGTTGCTTGAAAATTTTTCTTCTTCTCTCCAATAACACTTTCAAATCAGCTGAGGTCCATTTTCTAGGACCACTGAAATTAACTGAATCCAATCTTGTGCCGTTGCCTTGTTACTTGAAGCCCACGTTTTGACCATTTTTCTAAAGAAGGATGAATGTATTCCACAAGATACAATTACTTGTTTCTTTTCCTTTAGATCAGTCATATGTATAGGCTCCCATGTATATTCTTTGACCACCTTAGGGTATTTGGTGTCAGATGCTCTTTCCAATGATATCACTGGAGAGGCAGGTAGAACTCTGGGTAAGCTATCCCGGAGTTTGGTATATACTGATGAGGCTACATTTTGTCTTTGTACCTTTTGTCCCTGGTCATCAAATTTGATAAATTTCTCAGTCTTTTCAAATCTTTTTACCACTGCCTATTGTAAAGTCTGGATCTCCTGTCCAGTGTTCTGTTTTAATGCTCTCATTGAGAATTCCAAGGTGTGAAGTCTGTCCAGTAAAGATAACGTCTCATCCTTGGACATAATTTTTATAGCATGCATATTACCTTCCTGNAGGCTACATTTTGTCTTTGTACCTTTTGTCCCTGGTCATCAAATTTGATAAATTTCTCAGTCTTTTCAAATCTTTTTACCACTGCCTATTGTAAAGTCTGGATCTCCTGTCCAGTGTTCTGTTTTAATGCTCTCATTGAGAATTCCAAGGTGTGAAGTCTGTCCAGTAAAGATAACGTCTCATCCTTGGACATAATTTTTATAGCATGCATATTACCTTCCTGAAGAGACATTCTATCAGTCAAATCTATCATAACCATTTGTCAGAGTCTGATTAATATATTTAACAATATGAATTCTCTCAGGCAATATCTCAGCACCCTCTGTAGGAGGGAAATCATATAAACCTTGCATAATATCATACATGGTATAAGTAAAAAAGCTATTGAATTCTTGGATTGTTAAATTGTCTGTCATCTTGCCCTTGGAGTAGGTGCAATAACCGTTACCTTCCAGTAGGTGTTGCGGCACACTTGTAGCCATGTGGCCAGCTTGAATCAGATTTTAGCTTTAAATACTGAAAGATATGCTCCAATTAAAAACAATTATTCAGTGCAAATCACAGGCCATATGCTCCGTGGAAGTCCCTGACTGGTCAGCAGCCGCATGAGCACAAAGAAAGCAAGAAAGCAATGCCAAACAGAGACACCCGGGGAAGGCTGTGTCCTGCCTGAGCTTCCGCGAGTGCTGGAAAAAACTGGACCCAGAAGCCAGCCTTGCAGCCGCGGGTGGCCAAGGTGCCTCAGGACTTGGAGCAGCTTTGAGACATTTAGTGAGAAAATATGAAGGACCACGGCTAGGTACTACTCATGGGCGCTGCATGGGAATTCTATTCCCAAATGAACGGTGGATCCTGACTATGGCTGGCTAGAGCCCCATCATTCAGCGCCAACCATAGAAGTTAGTTCGATTCGGGAAATAACCAGGCTAGCTAAAAGATAAAACAATTATATTTTTATTTGTGATAAGGGGAAAACTCACGAAAGAGGGACGAGAAGTCCAAGCTCAGCCGTGCTGCAAGGGAACAAGAGAGAGAGAGAGAACCTAGGCTACGCATCGTTTTTCTTCTCCGGGTCCCAGAAAGCCACACCCTAACTTGGTCCCATCTCTTAAAGATAATTGTTTGGCAAAGGTTCCCCATCATGTGTGCATGTGTGTGTGTGTTTAAACCTTGGGTTTTTTGTTTCTGTTTTCGTTTTTGTTTTTGGTGGAGCTGGTTGCAAAGCTGAGTTCCCCAAACTCTACAACATCCTTCTCCATGACACAGGCACTAAGAGCTTCTTTAATGATTGAACAAGTTGTCACATTTATGTCACAAGTCCACATAAAAGGACTGTATTGGGGGCTTGAGAGCTGGCTCAGTGGTTAGGAGTGTTTATTGCTCTTGATAAGGACCCAGGTAATGTTCCCTGCATCCTCATGGCAGCTTACAACCGTCTGTAACTCCGGTTTCCACATCTGACTTCCTCTTCTGGCCTTCATGGGCACCAGAAATTCATGTACAGGATACTTACATGAATGTAGGTGAAGCATTTAACACATAAAAAAATAATTCTTTTTGTTTTTCAAAGGACTATTAAAGTGCAAGGTTGGAAGATTGCTGGGAGGTGAAAAGGGGCCTGGAGTGCAGGTCTGAGGGGAGAGAGGGAGGGAGAAGGCTGGCCTGGACCTTTCCCAAGGAAGATCACTAGAGTTTGGCTTGGAAATAGTCCTAACTAATTTCCTGGTTGTCTGTAAGAACTGGACGTTGCTGCATTCAGAGAATTCGGGTTGCTTTGACCTCCAGCCATCTGTGCCTGGCCTGTAAAGTTAAATGGTCAGTGGCATCAGATGGCGAATGATTACATATAGTCCTCGCTCACGGCCATAAGAGGGGAAAAAATGTCCCCTGGAGAAATAATCATAGATGCTATTTTCAAAGTTGGAATTAATTGTATATTCAGGAAAGCCCATCTTCTGCCTATTATCCTATTAGGGTGATAAAAGCATTGTGCCTCAGAAAACAGTTGGAATAGTTTCTCAAAGGTCACCTATCCCAGCGCTCCTGGAACAAAGCCTTTGGGGTCACATTCTGGGGTGGATGAGCAACTGACATTTTACAGTCAAAACATGTGCCTAAGAATAGTTCTGAAACCCTGGCCTTCAGCTTTTAAGGGCAGGAGCAGTCCTTTGGTGCCTTTTCAAAGGTCCTTTTCTCCATGGCTGTGTAATCAAAGGTGTGTCCCTTTGTCTCTGTGGACACCTGATGTGGGTGGACTCCACATTCGGCTATTGTAAAATGTTTGCCTTTGTTCTCTTCTCTTTCCTCCAGCTAGCGAGACCTGCAATGACTTCCACCCGATGTTCTTCACCCATGACAGAGCCTTTGAGGAGTTCTTCTGCATCTGTATCCAGCTCCTGAACAAGACATGGAAGGAAATGAGGGCAACTTCTGAAGACTTCAACAAGGTAAAGTGGCTGTGGTAGCCTGGTGTGCGTCATGTCGTTGGACGGGTTTGGAGCTCATGCCTCCGACGTGGTATACTGTGTTTCCTCAGCTGTGCATGGAAGTAGTAGCCAAGGGAAGAGAAGGAAAGGGTTGTGATTTTAAATTGTACCAAAAATGGAAGCAGCCACTAGCTATCTATCTGTTAGGAGCAGCCTTGGCCCCTTGTCTAAGGAAGGCCACCAACAGAGATACTTTCTGGAGAAACTTTGTCACAGTGATTTGATCCTTTGTGGTTTTGTACAGAACCCCGTGTCACTGGTGTAAGGTTATTAGGGAACCTATGTAGAAGACAAGTACAGAGCCAACACAACTAGATAGGCAATGCCTTGCACATTGGTGTCATTGTGTAGTGTGAAGGTCTTAAGATCATCTGCCTTCTATGTCCAAGTAAGAATTCTTGCTATAATAGAGGAGCTCTCTCTCTCAGGAAACAGGGTTACATGTACCATTTCTTGGTTTAGAGCAAGTGTTTGGTTATTCAAATGAAGATGCTGTGGAACCTTTAGACATATTTATTACATGTATTTGTTGTGTAGCTGTGTGTGCAGAGGGCAGCTTGCAGAAGCCAGTTCTTTCCTTTCACCATGCTGGTTCCAGGCCTTGACCTCAGCTCCTTAAGCTTGGTGGCAGGTGCCTTTACCTGCTGAGCCATCTCACCAGGACTTGTTTCTTTGTTCTTCTGGTGTCATTACTTTCAAGAGTATGGCTTTTCTTTTTCCATTTCCATGGGTGTGAGAATGTTCATTTAATTTCTTGGTTAACTTACAGGCGTTAGAAATAGACTCCCTGCTTTTAGGGACAAAGAACATCTTTATCCATCAATAGACATGTATAATAGTGAAGTCATGGCTAATTAGGATGAGCTTGGGGGTCTGTACAGATATAGTTCAGCCTCTAAAACTTGTAACTTGCTTCTAAAGAAGGCTCTGACTTATTACCCAAGTCCACCCTCCTGGTTCTAGATCGCAACTGTCTTTAAGAGGCTAAGGATTTGGTGCCCCACTTTGTAGCCTTGGTGCATATATCATATCTAAATTAAAACTGCATTTGCCTTCCCTGGTGCCTTCTCTCTGAATTTATGTCACATCCATTTTGTTTCATTCACAAGTTCTGGTTTGTGGCATCTCGAACCACTACAGGCTTAAAAAAACAGAAAAGCAGGAAAAGAGCTGAAGCCTCATTCAGGCACTGACATGCCCATCTTCCTGGGCGTAGTCACCTCACCCACGGGATATTTTCCTCTGTGGTGTCTACCGTCTTTCCTTTGTACCTGGTATTGGTTGCTGAAATCTGGTCATGACAATGTGCCCCACATTGAGTGCTGATCTGAGTCACCATGGATGTGATAAGCACTGCCTGAGCAGGCGTGGTTCAAAGAGGACCGGGAAGGAAAGGAGCCATCAGTTCACTCGCAATCATAGCCACAGCCTCCTCCATGTACTTCACTTGATTATGAGAGACTCTGCCATTCAGGTGCAAATCGCCCCAGAGAAAGAAGGCAAAGACGTCAATCACAGCCTTTCAAAGTGGCTGGGCCACTCTGCCCTGGTTCAGTGTGACTTCATATGCTGTGGGGGGGGGAAGACAGCTATCCAGCCTCGGCTTTAAATGTTGGAACACTCACTCCTCCCGGGGACAGCAGCCTCACCGTCATATATTATAACACTGATTCAAGAATGAGTGTCAGAGAAGGGTCAAGATGGGAAAGCCTTTTACTTTTCAGTCATGCTTTTTTCCTGCTTATTTTGGAACAGCTTATCAAAGATAGATATATAAATGCATACCTAGATTTATTGAAATATAAATAGACTGGTACATAGATATAAATGGTAATAGCATATGTATTCATTTTCTATTGCTACTACAGCAGATGACTACAGAATTAAGCAATGCAAATTTCTTATCTGACTGTCCTATAATTCAGCAGCTAACGGTGTCTCATTGGTTGACAGTCACAGCTTCCACAGAGCTCTGTTTCTGTCTGGCGATTCTAGAAAAGAATTTGTTGCCTTGCATTCTTTAGCTTCTAGAGGCTGCTGATTCCTTGGTATGCATCCTGTTTCTCCCTCACCAAAGCCAATAGCTGTGGGTCCAGTCCTCTCTGATGCCATCCCATCCCTCTGATGTCATCTTATAAGAATCCCTGGATTGTATGGAATGTGGTTAATCAAGGATAATAACCACTCTGTCTTAAGGTTGTTGAAGTTGTTACCTGTAATCTAAATCACACTTTAACATGTAGCACAGTCACAAGTCTTGGGGATTAAAACATGGGCATCCTTGGAGGGCATGTTTCTTTCCATCATAGTCTATATTTTATTTGTGTCTGTATTTGATCTTTAAGTGATAATAACAACTTTTATTGGTAAAAAGATAAGCTTTTTTGCTTGATATTTTTACTGGTAGGCATAATTTGGGAGTTCTGCTAGTCAGCTGCTCAAGTACAGATATAATTGTGTCCCTTCTCTTTTGTGTCCCTGTTTTGCTTGCAGTAACCTTTCTATTATTGGAAAATAAGAAGAGAAAGAAAGAAAAAAGATGGAAGGGTGCTATGGAACAGCCACTAATGCAATTTGAAGTTAGTCTTTCTCTCTCTCTCTCTCTTTTTTTAATTTCTTTTCTTCTTGCTTCCTGCCTATCCGCTGCTGTGCTGCTTTACTCAGTGGTAAATGGAAAGAGAGAGAAGTGCTGAAATTGAAATCAGCTTTCACTTTTCTTTTTGTTATTAACTCAGTAGCAGAGGAGATTGAATTGAAGAACAAATGTGGGTTCAGAGTTCCTGATAGATCTAAATGATTTCGTGTTCCCGGGACTGTCCAAATTCAAATTCAGAAATATTTGAAAAGAACCCAGTCTGCTTTTGAACTCTTCTGGATCCTATCTCAGGCTCTGGTTGGTTTGTACATAGCAGGGAAAGCAGATTGAATCGGGTACCTCAAGGTCCTTAATTCAAAATTTTAATTTTGTCAACATATGCCATGTTCCATCGGTGGCAGGAATAGCTTCTGCTACCCACATGGCTTGGACTTTGGTCTGAAGATGTCTGGAATGTGCTATGCGAGTTAATGCCTCTATCAATGCCACTGCTTGAAGAAGGTGTTTGGATAAGCAGCTGTCTGCTGCTCTTCCAGGCTTGAAAAGTAGCAGATGGGATGTTTTTCTTATTTATGTAAGAGAAGTAGAATTGGAGAGTGATTAAAATATTTATGCTTTGAGAAGTACTTTCATTTTTCTCAATATAGCAGTCTACAGAATAATCCATTAATTCAGGCCATTGAGTTTGTATTCTGTGTTTTTGCCTTTTATTGCCAATATTTTAGAGCATGCATTATTCATTTTCATGGGCATCAGGGAAGAGTTAAACTGCCACCAGTTACCTCCCCACACAAGTGGCCCAACCATCGTTGGAAGCCTTCATTTTTTGATGTTTCAGGTACAAGGATATTTTATGCTTTTGTGGGTTATTATTGTTGCATTTTAAATATTCTAAGAAGGGTTTACATGTGAAATATGGGTCTATGTGGCAGTGTTCCCCAGCCTTGGGTACATTTGAAGTATCTGGGGCCTCTTATCCCAGCAGGTAGTTGAACCACAGACGGCTGAACCCATGAGCTGGTAAAAGCTACCCATGGATATTTTCATGAAGCTAGAGTTGATCATTTAAAGTGATTTCTATCAATGGGATTTCTATCTATTAATATGTATCACACATATCTCCAGCTCATATAGATTTCCTGCACTAATAGAGTGCTATGACCGTGTGTCCTTTAGCTACTCAAGAATTCTCTGCTCTGCCTGGAAATTAACAAAAATTTTAAGAATAAATGGCATCTCATTTTCTCCTATGACAATGTTATAGTAATTGAAGTAATAAATATAAAAATATTTTGAGGAAGTAAATTCATAAGCAGATGTAACATGGCTTTTTTCTTGTTAGAAATCATAAGATAAATCTTCTGTGAAGCATGAGTAAACAGCTTTTTCAAAAGTCGTTTTTAGTAGATTATGGTAAAATGATAGGGAATGGTGGAGACGTTCCTGACCCTTACATTAAATTCTGAGCTGAATTGCTAACCTTCTAACGGGGACAAAAATAAATGGCTGCTGATTTCGGTGACTTGTTTTCCAGCCACTTAATGAACTGCCCTGGTTTTCCTTGTTGGCATGCCATGATAGCAGCCTAATAGAAAACCAGCAGGTGTCAGGAATCTTATGTCCATGACAGTTGGTGAGGATTAAGGCCTCTTCAACCATTAACTACTTGTCCAGACATATTTGATGATGGTTAAGCCATTCTAGGAACCATCAGCTACCTAATTTTTATGGCATTGTTAACACTATCAAAGTCAACATTACAAAGAACACATGACTTTGCATGTTTTGATGTACCAAACCGGAAGAGACAATTTTAAAAGCGCCCTTACTGTGGAGCCGGAGCCACAGGGCTATTTTGGAACTTGATCCAACAGCAAAATAAGCGAGGCACATTTGGAATCTTAAACTCACAGAGGAAAAGCCGTGGATGCTTATAATATCACAGATTGCTCTGGGACAACCCAGGCCCAGCAAAGCAGCTGCCCATGGCCAAGCTGTGAGCTTCATCTGTGTCAATGGGAGAAAATCCCAATTAGGAAGAACTGGAGAATGGACCAGAAGGAAGCATTCTGAGAATACCCTGAGGAGGATCCACAGAAAATAACCAGCCTCTAGTGGGTTATGGTGTGGCATAAAATGGGATGGCGTTTAAAATTTTAAAGCCAGCAAATGCCTGCGCTTCAAAGGGGAATGCTTGCTTTTTGCATTGCTTTTGGCTTACTGACTTTCAGTGTGTGCTTTACAGAAGACAATTGCATATTCAGAAGTCCTCTTCTTAGGCATGCTCTGCTCCATAGCTGGGCAAAAGGCGCTCTTTAGGTTCACTGAGCCGGCCTATGGAATGAAAGGTGGTCTGTAACTCTCTTCATGAATAAACATGAACCTCCTCATTTGCATGAGGCAGGTGACTGTAAAATATCTTGCAGCAAGTCATGAAAGGCAGCTTTGTGTGTCAGTGCCCAGGGGGAGCTGGGAGGACTCAGAGTTGTTTATCTTCATTAGAATTCCATCTAGTGCTGCTGTTATTGATCTGAGCTGGACCTGGTGTGGCTAATAAAGTAGGTGTACATTTTAATTGAAACATGAATATTTAAGTAGAGGAGATGTCTATTAAAGAAGTCTCGTGTGTCATGCAATGAGATTTTTGTATTATTTTAACTGTCTACGCTATTAGCAAGTATTTTTCAAAAGCCTTCTCATCTGCCACAATAGGTTTCTGGGTTTGCAATGCAGGCAGCTAGCTCTCCTCTAGAACCAAATGCTTTGTATGAAGAGATGTATTTTTTTCCTTTAATGTTTCCTGTTGAATAGTGGCAAATGGATTCCTGTGCTTAAAGTTTTCAGCTTTTAATTTAAGGTACCATTGGGCTTTGTTCATGGATGTTGCCACTTTTTTATTAGCCTGTCCTCGTCAGTCACAATTACACTATTTTGAGGACAGCAGAAAAGATCAAGAGTGACTTTGCTAACTTCGGTTTTGTATGAAGCATTTGTTGAAATCGACTGTAGTGTGTTTGCTTTATAAGAAAGAAATGTGTTGATGTTGGTAGCCTCTAACCTGAGGCTGCCTGAGTCAGGCAGACGGCTGCAGTGTGGAGCTGTTTTGCAGCCTCTTTGGGTTGCACCCCTGCTAGACTTCTTAGATCATTTTCCCTCCCTAATTTTTTTTCTAAAACTGTAATTACAGAAATATTGAGTATTGAATATTTGTACCCAAGATAGATTTTTCAAATATCAATAATATATGCTCTCTCCTGCCTTTATAGGGACAACCACTGAAATTTGGCTTAATCCTGAAGGGAATTTACCCACAGTAGAAACACAGTCCCATGGGAAGGAGCTTTCTTTCCAGGTTCCTGATATTGAAGGTCTCCCTTTTCCAGCTCACCTCCAAATGCACTACAGGTCACTCAGTACTGAACACAATGGTGACTAAAGAGCTCGGGTCTTCCTTTTTTGCACCCGGATCACCTTGTGGAAGGGACTCAACCCTTTGGGCTTCCGATTTCATATCTGTGAAATAGGAACAAGAACATTATCTACCACTCAGGATGGCTTTGTACTCCTGTGCTGCACAGGTAGATGAACTGTGTATTTCAGTTCTGGATGGGATCCAGTGCTAGGCAATAGTAATATGGAGGTGTGAGACCACATGCCATAGATTTTAACTACAAACATTTTCAGGAAAAGCGGACAGTCTTCTCGCTTGGACAGAACAATCCTGAATAGAACATTCATTGCCATGGTTCCAGCGTCACAGGGAGCATGCCCCATTCATGAAGAACCTAGAGATGACCTTTCCAGGTGTTCTGCACCTGCTCACAGCTGCTCCCACACTTACAAATGAGAATGCAGGGAGACCCAAAGTCCTCCAATAATTCATGGTGTTGCTCTTGTTCATATACTTGCAGCAAAAAAAAAACCCTATTAGGTTGATTAACGTGTTCGAAAGGCTAACTGTAGCCATAGTCTGCTGAACTCATGGCTAATGTGTTTTGCATTCTGGAAATATCTACCACTGAACAAGTGTAGTATAAAATCCACGAGTTTCACAAATAATTCTAGGTAAGCCTGACAGTGCTGATATATTCAGAGGGTATCCCTCTGTAATCCAACCCTGGCATAGAGTTCTCACTTCTGAAGTCTTTCTTAAGCCTGTCTAACTTTCTTTGCTATGTCAAGATTTGGTACCTGTGAGAAGGAAACAATTAGCAAGTTCTTCCACTGGAAGAACTATGTGCTATCCATCAGTCCCAGACCATCCCTTGGCAGGAGAGCAGTCACTATTCACCAAGCTGGCTGCTTTACATAACTATTCAGCCACCTCTGAAACTCCTTTCCCTTCCATTAACTGTGTTTGGGGGCTCTCTGTGAGCGCTTAACAAGTTCCTGTAACCTGAATTCCAGACTCCATTGTGAATTATATGAGAGATTTGATAATGGCTGAGAAATCATTTTATTAGTATATGTCCAATTAACAGGAAATCACCCACATTTTAAGTAAGGCATAATGAGATGAAAGCATTTTAAATTAAAGAGCAGACAGGAATCAGAGTTGCTTAGCTGGGAAGGGTACTGTTAGGTACTGCTGTCTCATAAAATTTAAGTCCTCGTTGATCAAAAAATATTTATCTTGTAATTGCAAAGTAAATTATGTTTAATGGAAGATTAAAAATGCTATGGGTGGCAGTAGCATGGCTGGGGCAGACTGAGGGGCCACTGGCAGTGGCACCAGGATTTATCCCTACTGCTTGTACTGGCTTTTTGGGAACACATTCTCTTTGGATGGATACCTTGCTCAGCCTAGATAKAATAGGGAGGGCCTTGGACCTTCTCCAAAGCAATGTACTCTATGAGGAGTGGATGGAGGGTGGAAGTGGAGGGAATGGGAGGAGAGGAGGGAGTGGGAACTAGGATTGGTATGTAAAATGAAAAAGATTATTTTATTTAAAAAAATGCAAAAAATGTAGTCATAAAAAGTTCAATAGAGAGAAGGTAATGTCTATGTCATGTGGTTGCTCCCTGCTGTCACCTGAAAGGACCAGTGTGATAGGTAGGGGTCTGAGGGCAAAGAAGGAACATGAGGTAAGATAAAGAGTCTGTATTAGTTACTGCTCTGCTGCTGTGAAAAAAACACCATAACCAAACAACCTTCCTTAGTGTTCCAGAGGGTTAGATATTCATAATGGTGGGGAAGGCATGGCAACAGGAACAGGAAACTAAGAGATTCCATCTTTATCCAGGTACAGGAAGCAGGGAGAAAAAAAGAACCGTGTATTAGTCAAGATTCTTCTCTAATGAAGAAGCAAAAAAGCATGTGTCCACACGCATGTGCGTGTGTGTGTGTGTGTGTGTGTGTGCCCACACACATGTTAGACTGACTCACAGGCTGTGGTCCAGCTAGTCCAACAGTGGCTATCTCTTGAAAGAAAGGCCAAGGATCTGGTAGTTGTTCAGTCCATGAGACTAGGTTTCTCAGCAGAGTCCCAGGGAGGTCCTAGAGAGCTACTGTTTTCAGTCTGCATTAGAATCCTGACAGAGTAGGTTTTAGCACTAGTGAAGAAATGGTTCAGGAATAGGATAGATTAACCTGCTAGGTAAGAATGAAGACAAGTAAGTAGAAAACAAAAGCTTCCTTCATGCATGTCCTTTTATGCGGGCTGCCACCAGAAGGTGTACTCAAGCTATAAGGTGGGTCTTCCCACCTCAAATGATCCAATTAAATCAAACAAGCAAACCCTCATAGATATGTCTAGCTGTTTGGGTTTTAGTTGATTCCAGATGCAGTCAAACTGGCCCCAAGATTACCAGTCCCAAACCAGAAGTGAGATAAAGATATAAGCTCTCAAAGCCCATGCCCGGTGATGTTCTTCCCCAAGCAAGGCTGTAATTCCAAAGGTTCCACTCCCTTTCCAAACAGCACCATCAACTGAGGACCCTAGGTGTTCAAGTAAAGGAACCTATGGGTCCATTTGATGTTTAATTCACCACAGGGAGAGAATGAAAGATAGTGACCAGAAGTCATTTGCAAACAATCCAAAACAAGAGCTGTGAGAAGTTAGAAAACCCCAAGTGAGATTTCTAGATGACACCAGCAAAATGCCAGATCTAGGGCTGGAGAGATGGCTCAGTAGTGAAGTGTACTGGCTGCTTTTCCTGAGGATCTAGGTTCAATTCCCAGAACCTGTATGTTAGCTTATGATACCCCAATGACTCCAGTGCAGTTCTAGGGGAGCAAATGTTCTCTTCTAGCCTTCATGGGCACCAGGCATATACATTCAGGGAAAATACACATATACACAAAATATTTTTTTTTGATTAGCCTCATTCAGGCTACACACCAGCCTGCCTGCTGTTACCAGTCATAGAGACCTAGGCCTCTGTGTCAAGAGACCAGAAACAGGAACAGAGTTAGATTGATAGATAGGACTAGGCTAAAGGGAACAAAATTTATCAGTGTATCTTTAGCTCTTTTGCAGCAAGTGTTAAAGGGAGAAAAATGAATATTAACATATGAATTTGAGAACTTCTGGCTCCTAATTGTTGTTTGTTTATTCGCCCTCTTCCTTCTTGTTCTTTTGTTGTGTTTTGCTGACTGAAATGTTTGAAGGAAGTGGTTCTCAGTGAATCTAGCTGGAAGGGGATAATTAAGGAGGTAGTGAGCTCCATTATCATTTCCCCTGTTGGGCTAACATCTTCTTCAGGGAGGTTCTGATAACCATGGCTGTTACTGAAAACAACTAGATGTCCCTGGGATGCCACTACCCTCCTCTGTCTCTATGAGTTCCTATTTTCTATAACACTTGTGTTGTTGGAGGATGCTTATTTGTTCCTGGCTGCCCAGGCTCAAAATAACCACTCAGAAACTATATTGTTTAAATCACTGCTTGGCCAATCACTTAAGCGTATTGCTAGCTAGCTCTTATATCTTTAGTTAACCCATTTCTATTAATCTGTGTATCACCACATGCTGTGGCTTACTGGCAAGGTTCCATGGCATCTGTCCCCAGCAGCAGCTACATGACTTCTCCTGACTCCACCTTCTTTCTCCTAGCATTTAGTTTAGTTTTCCCAGCCTAGTTCTATTATGCCAAGCCATTGGCCAAAATAGTTTTATTCATTAACCAATTGTAGTGATGAGG
>LOJH01015736.1:4621-23250 GCA_001685095.1 Ellobius talpinus | reverse complement strand
AATACAATTTGTGTGTTGTTATTTCGGGGCTAATCTAGCCATGCGGGAGCCGGGCGGGACAAAAAGCAGGCCTGCTCGCCTCATCGCTACAGAGGATAGAAGACCCTCCTACATCATCATGCCCATGTAGAAGCCAAAAACTTAAAATTTAAGAAGAAAAAAAATTGAGAGACCAGGTATGGCATATACCTTTAATCCCAGCACTTAGGAGGCACAGGCAGACACAACTCTGTGAGTTTTAGGCCAGCCAGGGCTATAGAGTAAGACCTTGTCTCAACAAAACAAACAAAATAAGAAGTTAAAATTGCAGATCAACAGTTGAATGTTTGCATACAAGAGTTACTGGATTTGGGGGCTGGAGAGATGACTCAGTGGTTAAGAGCAGTGATTGTTCTTTCAGAGGATCCAGGTTCATTTCCCAGAACCCACATGGAAGCTTACAACTATCTGTAACTTCAGCTCCAGGGTATCCAACACCCTCACACAGACATACATGTAGAAAAAACACCAATGCACATAAATATATAAATAATACATAAGTCATTTTAAAAAAAGAAGTCCTGTATTTGAATGCCTAGCACTCAAAACAAAAACCATTAAAATGGCAGAATCTATAATTTACCATGGCTTTTTAAAATCTCAAAATTTTTTAGGTTTGTTTTTTGTTTTTTGAGGCAGGATTTTTCTGTGTAGCCCTAGCTGTCCTGGAACTCACTCTGTAGATCAGTCTGACCTCGAACTCAGAGATTCCCTGTCTCTGCCTCTTGAATGCTGGGACTAAAGGTGTGCACCACCACTACCTAGCTAAAATATCAAATTATTAGTGGCCATTAAAAACTGGACATGACCCACAGGTTGCAACCCCGTGGGCATGGGGCTGCTACAGTGTTAAGCTGGAGCTGGGAGGGGAAGGAAGAACAGAATGGAAGAGAGAACCAGAGAAAGATCAAGGATCTGGCCATTTCAATCCTTGGCATCCTGGACACATTTGAGGAACGCAGGTTCAACTGACTGTTGCTAGTCACCTTGGCCTTTGGAACCACTGTTGCCCGAGAAGGGATCAGGTGAGACAGGTTCTTGGTGTCTCCCAGCTCTGCCAATGGTCTGTCGGCACAATGTGCTGCCTCCTAGGGCCCAGCCTAGCACTGACATCGAAGGTTCTCAGCTCCTGTGTACCCATGGAGTTCAAGCCAGGGCTGGGGCTCTGGCTACATCTCAGGCTGTGGATTCTAGGCACCCCAGTCCAAAGTGGGGTCTAAAAATAAAACATGGAATCCTGATCTGGGTAGACAGGACTGGAAAATGGACAGGCTTTGGTCCTTGGCCATCCTGGACCCTGGACTTCAGACTTCTGCTGTTATTCTCACACAGGTCAAAGGGACCCAGTTTCAATGTTGCTGTTTTCCAAAGGCTGGGTGTTAAATGCATGTTCCCCTTGGTGGTACTCCTGGGAGGTGGGGAAATCTTCAGACAACGGAACCCAGAGAGCCTGCCAGTGGGCAGAGGGTGGCATAGCAAGATGACTTTAGAAAGATCTCTCTGGCTGCCTTCATTTGGCTATGGGGACAAGAGTCTGGAGTGGTAGACACATCTCCAATTATGATCAGGATAATAATTGACCAAGACCACACTTTCTTGTCAGAACACTGAAGCAGACCCATACCTGGAGACACAGACACCTCTGACAGTCAGTTTAGCTCAGATACTCCCTGACATGGCATGCGGACACACCCACCATAGGTGGCAATCAGAGACTTCTCCCACCCACTCTTCCCTCTTCCCGGCACCTGGGGACTTCCATGGCTGCCTTCAACCTTCCCAGCCCCCTCCTTAACACATTCTCCTACCCAGACTTTCCCTTAAAAAGTCCTTGAACATTTAATCTCACCCTGATGTTGGCTTCTGGAAGGATCTAGGGTAGTAGAGTATGCTGTCTTTGTCCTTTTTTGTTGTTTATGACACAGTAAGCAATAACAACAACTAGGGGTTTATACCTGTACTCCCAGCACTCTAGAAGTTCAGGCAGAAGGATGGGGTTTGAGATCTCTCTTCCCACCACAGCATAAACTCTCTCAGGCATTCTGAGCTCCAGCATATGCTATTCTGTGCTTGGTTAGGGATTCCCAGCATTCCTGCTTGCTGTCAATCAGATGCTACAGCAATCCCCTGATCATATAGCTATGACAATGAAAACTGTCTCCAGATGTTAACAAATGTTCCTTGTGGTTGAAGGGATAGATCCATCCCAGTTCCTCCCCCTTTGGCTAGTTTGACTGAATCCTGGGTCTAGCCTAAAGCATAGCAATTAACCAGAAGGTATTAGCCTGCTTCTGGCCTCAGAACTCAGCACGGGCAGAGCCTGGTGAATAGATTGGTTAACTGAATAAATGGCGATGGAGTGTGTGCTACTACAAGGGTTGGAGTAGCTCATAACTGTCCAATTTATCCTCCCTCCCCCATAAGAAGATTATAGCAGAGAGGCAGCTTCAGGCCAGTGCAAAGATCTGGTCAAGGCTGCCTACATATGTGTCTGTGAACCGACTGTATCCATGGGGCCTGGGGAGGCCTTAAGAGGGTGTTGGATGCCCTGGAATTGGAATTACAGATGGTGTGAGCTGTCATGTGGGCACTGGGAATCAATCTAGGTCCTCTGAAAGAGTGGTCAGTGCTCTATAGCAATGAGCCATCTCTCCAGACACCTGAGAACTTTTAACTTTGTGTCCCTTTGGATTTGCCTAGCATGCATGAGAGTTCCATTTCCCAGTGTCACACGAGATAGATTGCTGTTACTGCTGCAGCTTACTGAAGGCTGACAACACCTCACAAAACAAGGCAGCATGTCTTCTGCAGAACAGACTACCCAGGATGGTGGCTCATGTCTGTAATCCCAGCTACTGGGAAGACCACGGCAGGAGCATATTGCAAGTTCAAGGCTAGCCTGGGCTGCATAGTGAGACTCTGTCAGAAAAGGAAGTGATCATGGTAGCTCCTGAGTATGATTCCAGAACTTAAGAGTCTGAGGCAAGAGAGTCACTGTGTGTTCAAGGCCAGCCTGGGCTGCATATTGAGACTGTCAGAAAAGGAAATGATCATGGTGGCTCCTGAGTCTGAGGCAAGAGAGTCACTGTGTGTTCAAGGCCAGCCTGGGCTATGTAGTAACTTCCAAGCCATCCCAGACTTGCAGAGGAAAGCCCAGTCTTAAAAAAAACCCAAGTCAGGGGCTGCAGAGAAGCTTCAATCTCTGAAGTGCTTGTCAAATACATAAGGCCTTGGATTCAGTCCTAGAACCTGCATTAAAAGGCAGGGCTGGAGAGATGACGCAGCAATTAAGAATGATTACTGTTCTTACAGAGGGCCTGGGTTTGGTCCCTGGCAACTATATGGTGGGTGGCTCACGATCACCTGTAATTCCACTTCTGAGGGAATGGATACCCTCTGGCATTCTCAGATATCTGCACACGTGTGGCGCACATAAACTCATGCAGACACACAAATACACATAAATTTAAAAAAAAAATTTTTTTAAGACAGATCTCTCTGTTATATAGTCCTGGCTGTCCTGGAACTCACTATTTAGACCAAACTGGTCTTGAACTCAAGAGATCCACCTGCCTCTGCCCCTTATGTGCTCCAATTAAAGGTGCACACCACCACACCCAGTATGTTGGCTGTTCTTGTGTCAACTTGACGTGAGCGAGAGTTATCTGAAAGGGAGTGAACCGCAATTGAGCGATTGAGAAAATGCCTCCATGAGATCTGGCTGTAGGGCATTTTGTTTGTCTGTTCGTTTGTTTTTGAGACAGGGTTTCTCCGTGTAACCCTGACTGTCCTGGAATTCACTCTGTAGACCAGGCTGGCCTTGAACTCACAGTGTTCCACCAAGGTATACACCACCACCACTTGGCAGGTTCTTGATCAGTGATCGATGGGGGAGGGTCCAGTCAATTGTGGGTGGTGCCATCTCTGGGCTGGTGGTTCTGGGTTTTGTAAGAAAGTAGACTGAACAAGCCATGGGAAACAAGCCAGTAAGCAGCACCCCTCCATGGCCTCCAGATTTCTGCCCTGTTTGAGTTCCTGTCCTGACTTCCTTCAATTACAAACAGTGATATGGAAGTATAAACTGAAATAAATCCTTTCTTCTTCAATTTGCTTTTTGATCACGGTATCGTGGTTTGAATAGGTATGGCCCTCATAGACTCAGGTGTTTGAATGCTTGGCCTATAGGGAGTGGCACTATTAGAATTGTTGGAATTGGTGTGACTTTCTTGGAGGAAGTATGTCACTATGGAGGCGGGCTTTGAGGACTCTTTTATGCTCAAACTACACCCAGGGTTACAGTTCATTTCCTGTTGCCTGTGGGCCAAGATGTAGACTTCTTAGCTCCTTCTCCAACACCATGCCTGCCTGCATTCTGCCATGCATCATGACAATAATTGACCAAACCTCTGAAACTGTAAATCAGCTTCAATGGAATGTTTTCCTTTATCAGAGTTGACATTGTCATGGTGTCTCTTCACAGCAACAGGGACCCTAAGACACATGGTGTTTCGTTATAGTAATAGAAACCCTACAGCACCCAGCAAATCTTTTAAAACTAATAAAGCTGACATGGCCATGTGGGCTTGTGATTTCAGTGCTGGGAGGCAGAGGCAGGGGGATACCTGGGCATGCTGGCCAGGTAGGTCAGCCACATCAGGGAGCTACAGGGTCAGTGATAGAACCTGTCTCAAAAAATGAGGGGATGAAGTGGGGCACACACACCTTTGAATCAAGGACTCCAGAGGCAGAGGCAGGCAGATTTCTGGGAGTTCCAGGCCAGTTACAGCTATAGAGAGACCCTGTCAGAAACAAGCAAACGTAAAACAGTAGAAAGCAATAGAGGAGGGGCTGGGCTCAGTGATTAAGAGACTTGCTGCTCTTCCAGAGGACCTGGGTTCAATCCCAGCACCCACATGGCAGCTCATAGCTGTCTGAGACTCCAGTTCCAGGGTACCCAGCATCCTCATACAGACATACATGCAGGCAAAAAACATGAATGCACATGAAATGAAAATAATTGAAAAAGAAAACAACAGAGGAATTCGCTCAGCCTCTCACCCCACATGCAGCACACACAGGTACCAACACACACACACACACACGTATGCATAGGTACCACCACACATACATACACATACATATGTACACACAGGCACCACCACCACCACACACACACATGCACACGCAGGCAGCACACACACACGCGTGCACATGCAAGCACCACCACCACCACAACCACCACGCACACCCATGTTAACTAAACCAAAAATGTCAAATAAGCAAAAAATTCACAAAGAGCAGCAACAAAAGATTAATAAGAACTTTTTTGAGACGAGTTCTTATTATGTGGACGAGGCTGGCCTCTTCACAGAGATCTCCCTGCCTCTGCCTCCAGAGTGCTGGGACATTTTTTTCTTGTTTTATTTTGTGTATGTGATTTTGCCCTTTCTTTTCAGAGCTGGTAGCTGACTGACTGACTACAGGTCCTCGTACTTGCTAGGCAATCGCACTGCCACTGAACTGAACCACCAACCTCTTGATAGACATTTCAATTCAGATGAAAGTCAAGTAACTGATAGACACCCAAAAGCATGCTTAATATACTTTATTATAAGGGATCACCAAGCTGGGCGGTAGTGGTGCACACCTTTAATCCCAGCACTCGGGAGGCAGAGGCAGGTGGATCTCTGTGAGTTCGAGACCAGCCTGGTCTACAGAGCAAGTTCCAGCACTAGCTCCACAGCTACTGAGAAACCCTGTCTCGAAAATAAAATAAAGTAAAAAAGATCACCAAAATGACAATGACAATGGGCTACCCCTATCCATCAACCAGTCAAGTGGCAATTAGTGTCTGGTGATACAAACTGTTACTGAATGGAGTAGTGGGAATAACAAATCCTGGGCAGGATTTGTTTAGGCACTTTGGAAAACTCTCTGACATTATCTAGTAAAGGCAGAGATGCACTGTTGCAAACATATCTGTAAGAAAGGCATGCCTTTCTGCAACACAGCATAAGTACTGTTAGAGTGTTCACAGCAATGCTGTACCAGACATTCTCCACCTGGAAGTGGTCCACATGTCCGTGAACAGAATGAAGGAGAAACTGTACAATCATATACTGAAATATGCAACACAGCAATGAAGATAATTGATCAGGACCAGTAGATGACTTAGCATGTAAGCATGCACGGCAAACTGAGCTACACCCCAGGAACTACAAAGAGGAAGAGGAAGGAGAGAACCAGCCCCATAGAATTGTCCTCTGACCTCCCTGTGCAACCTGTGGTATGTACACCACAACCCCCACACCATACACCCATCCACTAATGAGAAATCAATTTCAAAAGAAAACAAGGAAACACATTTTCATGCAATAGCATTGACGAACCTCACAAACATGATCTGTTAGATCATTTTAACTTTGTTTTTTGGTTTTTCGATACAGGGTTTCTCCGTAGCTTTGGAGCCTGTCCTGGAACTAGGTCTTGTAGACCAGGCTGGCCTCAAACTCACAGACATCTGTCTGCCTCTGCCTCCTGAGTGCTGGGATTAAAGGCATGTGTCACCACTGCCCAGCCAGATTATTTTAATTTTTAACTATGTGTATGTGTTTTAGTGTGGGTATGTGCACATAAATGCCTGGTACCCTCAGAGGCCAGAAGAGGGAGTCAGAACCCCTGGGGCAGTAGTGAGCCACCAAGCAGGTGCTGGGAACTGAACTTTGGACCTCTGCAAGATCACTAATTGCTCTCAATGTCTGAACCTTCTCTTCAGAGCCTATAAACATGATGTTGAGTGAAGATATAAGACAATATTTATACAAACTTCCCAAACAGAGGCTAGCTTGTTTAAAGATACTTGCTCTGATAATTAAACACAAAGTAAAGAGATTCAGGCACATACCTACAGCTAGGGCAGGTATTGCCTACGGGACTGACCCATTTCTTCAGTTTTTAAGGTACAGTTGCTACCGGTAACCCAGGCTGTCCTCAAATCCAAATCCTCTTGCCTCAACAACCTGGGTCCTGGAGTTAAAGGCAAATGCCATGCCAAAGTTCTGGCTACTTTTCTATATATTAAACACCACAATAAAAATTAAGGGCTGGGACTGGAGAGATAGGTCAGCAACAGTTAAGTGTGCATTTTGCGTTTCCAGGGGACCCAGGTGTTGTTCCCCACACCTACATTGGGCAGCTCATAGCCACCTATAATTCCAGCTCCAGAGAGAGCCAATACATCTGGTCTCTGAGACCATATGCATCCACATGCACACATAATATTGGCACACAGATATACACACATACCCATAATTAAAAATAAAATCTTTAAAACCATAATAAGGCTGGGGATGTTGTCTAGTATACATAGAGTCCTGGACTGGATCCCAGCACCAAACGCAAAAATATTTAAACCATGTATTAAATTTTATTTGGGGAGGAGGAGGAGGAAAGGAAGGGAGGGAGAAGGGCAGGAGGAAAGTGGGGAGGAAGTTTGAATCCATTCGCTTTGCTCAATTGTTGAGGCTATGGCTCTTTGTGGACACAAGAGGGGGTGCTAACCAGGGAGCCGCTAAGGAAACCAGGTTCCCTAGCAACGGAGAAAAACACTGAGCAGGAAATTTCTGAGACTCAGACTAAGGGTTTCAGCTCTGCACCTGCTTGGGGCAGGACTTGCTCCTGCACCTGGAGACTTTTGTTGAGTCTTGAGTGTCTTTGACCTTTTGTGGAGTTAAACCGGGCCGGGGCTGCGCCCTTGTTCTGTCTACTGCCCGACCTTTTCTGTAAGATTCCAACCGCCTGGTGTTTCCCTCAAAAGGAGAGGGAAATAAGGCATGGGGGAGGGGGGAGTTTGCCTCGAGCGTGCTGGGACTTTCGGGTGTAAGAAATAGAAAGATTTGGGAAGCAATGAACCTCTCAGGTTTGTTGATAAAGATTATTTTCACAGGTAAGGATTAGGTAAATTTAGGTAAGTATTAGGTAAATCCTGTGGAGTAGTAATAACAAACACAGGAAGAATCTTGGGAAGAGGCTGGGACTGGGCTCTCCAGGCTGAGTGTTGTGGCATTGCTTAGATTTTGCTACAGTTTGGATCTTGGCTGGCTCCGTGGCACTGTCAGGAGGTGCTAGGACCTTGGTTAGTTGTTACGTCATTGAGTGCAAGTCCTTGAAGGGACTAGAAGGACCAGTTGTCCTGTGGCAGATACAGCGTGCGTGTATTACACACACACCCCAACTCTCCCTGAAAGGGAACCCCATTACAGATCCAAATAACATCCATACCAAGGCCCAACATGATTAACTAATGAGTTTTTATTGGACTTACTAACAGGAGTATGGGTGAGGGGTTACTCAACAGAAGCAGGTGTGACTCAAAAACAGCTGCGTCACCAAAAAGCCCAACAGCTCACAAAAGCCCTGGAACTCTCTGCACAACATGCAGGCAGCTGACAGATCCGAGATATCTCCCCTCTGCAGCTGGGCTGCTCAGTCTTCTCCAACAGCTGCCTATTCCTAATTCTTTCTGGAAAGCTGGGGAGGGGCCTTCCAGAATCTTGTAAGTTTCCGTTTTCCCAGAACGTGGCCTTTTGTTTACCTCCGAGGTCTCCCGAGGGCCCCCCACCCTGGAAAGAAAGTTTGGATCCTGAGGAGTCTGCTACTCAGCACCAGCCATTTCCTGCCTCTCTTTTGCACCGGCTCTGCTCACCACTCCTGGTGAGACTGGCAGGTTGCTCTGTCTGGCTCCAGCTTCGATGTTTGGCCTCACCACAAACCCAAACGTCTGAAACCAGGAGCCAGAATGAAGCTTTCCTCTTTTTAATTTGATTCTCTCAGAATTTGTCAAAGCAACTGAAATCTGGCTAACAAATGGAGAAATAAATTGAGACTCTGGGCTCACTAGAGGTTAAGGGATTGCTGCTCTTGCACAGGACAGTGATTGGATTCCCAGCACCCTCGCAGAACAGTTCACAGTGGCCTGTAACTCCGGCTCCGGGGATCAGACGCCCTTTTCAGGCCTCTGAGGGTACTGCGTGCACGTCCTGCATATGCCCTCTCTATCCCCACACATGTTGGTGTACATGTAACTAAAAACAAAATAAATTTGTAAGAGAGAGAGAGATAAGCACATTTTAAAATTTATTTTTAATTTAATTTAGTTTTTGAGACAAGGTCTCACTTTGTAGCGCTGACTGACCTGGAACACACAGTGTAGACCAGGTTGGCCTTGAACTCACAGAGATCTGCCTGCTTCTGTCTGTAATTTAATGTGTACCACCACCACCCAACCAATCATTATTATCATTATCATCATCACTATTATTTTAAAAGTTTACTTTAAAGGGCTGAAGCTGTTTGTTGTCTCTAATAACTAGATAATTGAAAATGAAAACATCAGAGATGTAATATTTTCTCCAACAAATGAAGAAAACAGCTTGAAGTCATAGCTTGTTGCTCCAGGGAGGTGACTGGTGACTAGCAGTCCTGTCAGGAGCCTCACTGTGAGAGAACAAGAGTCAGCAGACAGTGTGGTGATGTGTGCTGATGATCCCAGCACTTGGTAGGTAGAGACAGGAGGGTCAGAGGTTCAAGGCTACCCTCAGCATCAAATTTGAAGTCAGCTGGACTTCAGGAGACTGTGTCTCCAGACATCCTTTCTCTCTGATCCAGCAGCCGTACTGTTGGGAACCTTGACTTCAGACAGAATTTAAAATTTGGCAAGAGGTACACATGACAATATTAGTGCCAGCATTATTTATGATTTCCCCTAACAACGAGGAGAAATGGTAGTAGGGGAAACAGTTCATCAGGTAACACTAATGCCCCCGTTAAGGAATGACCTCATCATAGGAGGAGAGAGATCTCGGTGAGACTTAGAGTGTGTAACTATTCCTGAAGATCCTGAGGTCAGTTCCCAGCAGCCACACTGGACAGCTCACAACTACCTTTAACTCCAGCACTGGGGTTCCAACACCCTCTTCCGGCCTCTGTGGGTACCTGCACACACATGCCATACATACAGAGAGAGAAATAAAAATCAACTTTTAAAATAAAATGAAAACGTTTTTAAGTTATCTTTGGGGGATGAGGATGTAGTTCAGCAGGCAAACAGTTTGCCTAGCATTCATGAAGCTCCAGGTTCAGTTTCCAGCACCTTGTGACTGGTCACAAACACCCATAACTCTCCTCTCCCAGGGATGTGACATCCTCTTCTGTCCTCTGTGGGCACCAAACATGTATGTGGTTCAGGTAAAATATCCATACACATTTTAAAAAGTTTTTTTTTCATTTTGTTTTTTTGAGACAGGGTTTCTCTACATAGTCATGACTAACCTGGAACTCATGCTGTAGACCAGGCTGGCCTTGAACTCAGAGATCTGCCTGCCTTTAAAAAAAAAGGCTGTAGAGATGGCTCAGCGGTTAAGAGGGCTGGCTGCTCTTACCCTAGCTATCCTGGAACTAGCTCTGTAGAACAGGCTGGCTTCAAAGTCACAGAGATCTGTCTGCTTCTGCCTCCGGAGTCCTGGGATTAAAGGTGTGCGCCACTACCACCTGGCCTGTATTTACATGTATTCTTTATTGTAACGATGGGTGCCTATGCCCTGGTGCATATGTTGTGGTTTAAATAAAAGTGACCGCCATAGGAGTGGCACTATTAAGAGGTGGCCTTGTTGGAGGAAGTGTTACCATGGGGGCCCAGCTTTGAGGTCTCAGATGCTCAAGCCACATCCAGTGTGGCATTGTCTTCCTGCTGCCTGAGGATGCCTGAGGATCCAGATGTTGAGCCCTTAGTTCCTTCTCCATCACCGGGTCTGCCTGCATGCTGCCATGTCACACCATGATGATAAACATGGGTAAATCTTCAGGAGAAAGAGAAGCCTAAAATGCCCTTCCGTAATGACCGTGTAAGCTGTGTCTGGTTATTCCTTGCGCCTCCATACCAGTCCAGTTAGGGAAAATAGTTTTCTATGTTGGGACCCACGGGCCCTAACAACATACTCACTGTTTGGTGATGGCACACACCTTTAACTCCAGCACTTGGAAGGCAGAGGCAGGCGGATCTCTGTCAGTTTGTTCGAGACCAGCCTGATCTATAGAGTGAGTTCCAGGACAGCCAGGGCTACACAGAGAAACCCCATCTTGAGGGAAAAAAAATCTATACACCCTTTGATAAGGAAATACCCTAGAAACACCATAGGGCTTGTGGTCCTCACAATCACCTTATTAAAAGAAAAAGAAAGCCTTTAACATTTATTTGTTTATTTATGTGTATATTTATGTATTTGTATGTGTGCATGTGTGTGTGCACTTGCTACAGAGGTCAGAGGGCAATTTTCCTGCTCTTATATCTATTATCCAACCACTGGAGAGGCTGAGATAGGAGGAGTTCTGCAAACTTGAGGCCAGTCTGAGCTACATACTGCCTGCCGTTCCAGCCTGGGCTAAATAGTGAGGCCCTCTGTCAAAAGAAACACAAACAAATTAAGGGCGATGCAGAGATGGCTCAGTCAGTATTGTGCTTACTCTGCAAAGGCAAAGGCAGCACCTGCATCCCCAGTGCTCATGTAAGACCAGGTGTTATTCTGACCACTGCTATCCCAGCACTGAGGATGCTGGACAGAAAGATGTTCACCGGCTACCCAGCCTAGATGAATCAATGAGCTCCAACTCAGTGAGAGACCTTCTTTGGAGTGATCAAGGAAGATACTTGACATTGGCTCTGGCCACCATGCAGAGCTATGCATTCATGAGCATGTTTACTGCTATTCCCTGGACTGACTTTGAGGACATTATCTTAGTGTGTCATCCATAGAGTCTCTCTGTGGGCTGAGGATGTAGGCTGGTGCCTTTCGTGCATTTGGGAAGCACTGAATAGAGCAGGTTGTTATGGTGCACACCTGTAATCCCAGCACTCAGGAGGTGGAGGCCAGAGGATCAGAAGTTTAGGGTCAACCTCATCTACATATGACTGGAGCCAGCCTGGGTCACATAAGACACCCTACCCCCATGCACATTTGTGACTTTCAATGTGCTGCACACATAGGCTCCTTACGCCTCAAAGGATAGGTGCCTGCCTTTCCAGCGGTGCCCTTACATCTAAATTGTTGTTGTGTCCTTAATTACCAATTACCGAAGTAAGATTATCATAATTGCTCATTTATTACCTTAATTACCTAAATTATTAGTATTGTTTCCAATTCTACAAGAGGAGTTGTTGAGTCAGAAAACAGGCGTGTGCTGGGTGTGGTGGCACATGCCGTGAGCCCAGCACGAGGGAGGCTGGGGAGTAGGAGGGTTACTGCCAATCTGAGGCCAGCCTGGACTACATAGTGACTTCCAGGCCAGCCTGGGTTTATAAGTATATAAATGAGACCTTGCAGGGGTGTGAAAGATGGCAATTTTTTTTCCAGGCCCTAGAATATAATGATTGCCATGCACTGTGAGCTGAGTGTGTCATGTCATTTAATACTCAAAAGCCATTAATTAATTAACACAGTCTGTACTTGTCAAAGGGTACTTTGTGTTAAGTACTCTGGGGATCCAAAGTTGAGCAAGATTGGGGGGGTAGGTGCTATTATTCTGCCCATTGTACAGATGAGGAAACTGAAACCGGGGAGGTGATTTGTCCGAGACTGCTCCCTCATTGGCACATTTGTGTATCACTGAGCTGAAGGTGGTGATGCTCACCTGTAATACCAGCAGAGTATTACAGCTGGAAAGGCCAAGTCAGGAGGATTTGGAGTTCAAGTCCAGCCAGGGCTACATAGTGAGTTCTAAGCTTGCCTGGGCTGTGTATACACAGGGAGATCGTGTCTGGGGTTGGGGGAAGAGCCTCCAGTATCCTCAGTATGCTCTGGTTCTTGAGGGAGGGGGTATTTAATTTTGGGTACAACTTCCCCCTCTCCTTTGTTGAGCTCCCCCTACCTTTTTTCTCCTTTCCATTACAATCCTGGAAACATATGAAATGATGAAATGTACGGCCATACTTGGGAGAGAAAGCCTGTCCAAACACTTCAGGAGTAAAAGTTAATACTTTCTACATTGAGTTTGATTTCTCACTTTTAAGGAATATTTATTCATTTATATCTTTGTGTGTTTGTCTGTTGAAAGAGATTTCTGCCTTGCCTGTTCCCACAGCTGTTCAGTCCCAAAGAAACACACTACATTAATTATAAACTGATTGGCCTATTAGCTCAGACTTCTTATTAACTCTTATACCTTACATTAACCCATAATTCTTGTCTGTGTTAGCCACATGGCTTGGTACCTTTTATCAGTGAGGCATTCTCATCTTGTGTCCTCTGCATCTGGGTGATGACTGCAGACTGAGCCTTTCCTCTTCCCAGAATTCNACCTATACTTCCTGTCTGTCTACTAGCCAATCATCATTTTATTAAACTAGTACAAGTGACAAATCTTTACAGAGTACAAGACCATTGTCACATATCATTTGTCCGTGTGTGTGGGAGGGTGTCCATGGAGGACAAAAGACAGTGTCAGATCCCCTGCAGATGGATTACAGGGGTCGCAAGCTTGCTCACAAAGTGAGTGCTGAGAACCAGACTGGGTCTTCTCGAAGAGCTATATGCACTCTTAACTGATGAGCCACCTCTCCAGTCCTGATTTATTGTTTTTAAGAAATTAGGCAGAGGGACGTTAGAGAGATTGCCCAGAAGTTAAGAGCACTGGCTATTCTTCCAGAGGACCAAGTTCAATTCCCAGCACCCACATGGTGGCTCCCAGCCATGTTTAACTCCAGTTCCAGGGGGTCTGATGCCTCTACAGGTACTTCACACATGCACATACATGCACACACATACAGGCAAACACTCAGACATAAAAATAAAAATATTTTAAGTACAATCCAAGTTTACTTAATCCCTTTAATCCCAGTATTCAGAAAAAAGAAGTAGGTGGATTCTTGTAAATTCAAGGGCAGTCCAGTCTACATAGAATGTTCCAAGACAGTCAGGGCTACAAAGAAGGATCCTGTCTCAAAAGATGTGAATAAATAGTTAAATTAAAGGGCACAACAGATGAGTGTGAATGTGGAGAAGACAGGGTGTTCTCTCTGAAGTAAAGGGTCAGTGACTATTCCTGTGCCTCCCTTGGAAGGAAGCACAGTATCCCTGAACCTCTTCCAGGTCTAGTCAGCATCAGCACACATTGTTCTGAGGAATGCAGCCAGCCTTTCACATCTGTGAGCTCCACGTTCTTGAATTCAATGACCTGCAGATGGAAACACTGGAAAGGTAATGTTTGTTTTCAGTCACATGTGGCAGCTCATGCCTATAGCACTTAGGAATCTGAAGCAGGACTGTTGTGAGTTCAAGGCTAGCCTGGGTCTGTATGGAACAGGTGCACATTTTTTTCCTTATTCCAGTGCCCCAAACAATTCAGCAATAAAGCTTTGAGGAGGCCCCAGAGCAAACAAGCTCTGTAGCTCTGCAGGCTTTGATATGAGCAGCTCTCCCCTCAGTCCGTCAGATCTGGATGACCCTGAATTATGAGAGTGGAGCAATGAGCCTGGATTGCCCCCCACAGCACCCATTGGTTACTGAGGTGATGACACTACTTTGGGAGGTTGTGGAGCCGGTAGGGTGTGGGATCTCACTGATAGAAGAAGGTCAGTCTGGGTAGGTCTTGCCTTTGAAGGTTATAGCATCCCCTCTGGTTCTGGCATGGCTCTTTGTTTCCTGGTCCACTGTGATGTGAATAGCCTTAGGCACAGGCTCCTGCCACTACAGTTGAACCGATCCTTATTCCCTTCCCAGTTGTGATGGACTGGAATCCTCTGAAATGGTGAGCTGAGATAAATCTTTCTTCTCCTAAATTGATTTTGTCAAATATTTTGTCACAGTGGGATCTGTGGTGTGAAGGACACTATCTAGATCCCTAGGATTCTGAGCAAGGCCATTCAGTCTGCAGCACAAACCATTACCAGTAGGGAAACGTCTCAATGCTGGGAAGATAGCTCAGCAGTTAAGAGTTATTACTGCACCCCCTAAAAAAGCCAGGTGGTGGTGGCACACCCCTTTAATCCTAGCACCTGGGAGGCAGAGGCAGGAGGATCTCTATGAGTTTGAAGTCAATCTGGTATACAGAGTGAGTACCAGGACAGGCTCCAAAGCTACACAGAGAAACCCTGTCTTGAAAAATAAAAACCAAAATCAAAACCAAAAACAAAGGAGAAATATAATAGGGTCAGAGATGAGGAGGTCTGGAAAGAGGGGTGTGTGCAGACCTAGAGTGGGTTTGTTCTAGTTTGAGTATGTCCCCCAAGCTCAGGGAGGTGGCTCCTGGTGGAAGGTGATTGAATTGTGGGGATGGAATCTCATGAGTGGTTTAATGTTGTTGACTGAGGGCTTGGTTATTTCCAGAGAAGGTTGTTGTAAATAGCCCAGCTCAGGCCCCACTCTCTCCTTGGCCCTCCTTCCTTCTGCTCAGTTGTAAGGCTGTAGCTGGATGCCAGCATCGTGCCCTTGGGCTTCCCAGCCTCTGTCACTTTCAGCAGAACTCCTTTATAAATTACTCAGTCCATGGTATTCTGCCATAGCAAAAGACCATGGACTAAGACAAAGTGTGAAAATGTTGGCATCCTATGTCTGTGTCACCAGGAAACATCTGTCATTGGTTGGTGCCACCTAAGCAAGCTGATTTAATGAGTCAGACTGTGCTCAAGTTGGCCTCTGTCACTGGGCTCATGAACAAAGGAACCGCATGGCAGGGTTAGTGGTTTTGAGCTCACTAGCCATGGTCTAGGTACTGCCCCTGGAAATGTCTGATTTTCCATTGACAAACATAGAGAAGGATCCCTCAGTATGGCCACCACCCTTCAAGGAAGGCCATAGCACTTGGTGACAAAGTAATGACAAGACATCTTTCTAACCCAGAAGGAGAAGTGAGTCATCTAGACAGGACTAACATCTATTTGAGATTGGGTTTATCTTTTCAGGCTGCAGGGCCTCAGCCAATCTGTGCTGGTTTATATCAACATGTCACAAAACAGAGTCACCTGGGAAGAGGGACCTCAACTGAGAAACTGCCTCTATCAGACTGACCCGTGGCATGTCTGTAGGGCATCTTCTTGATTAATGATTGATGTGGGAGGCCCAGCCCTCTGTAGGCAGTGCTAGTCCAGGGCAGGTGGTCCTGGGTTGTGTACGAAAGCAGCCTGAGTAAGCCATGGAGAACAGATCAGCAAGCATATTTCCTCCTCCATGGTTCCTGCCTCAGCTCCTACTTGGGTTCCTGCCCTGACTTTTCACTCAGCGATGGACTGTGATTGGAATTTGTAGGGCTAAATGGAATCTTTACCACTCCCAATTGCTTTTGGTCACGCTCTTTATCACAGAAACAGAGGACCAAATTAGGAGACAATCTAAAGATTTGATCTCAGATAATATCATAGCATACCTCAGGCAGGTCCAATGGTTTGCAGATGATTCATGGACTCATCTCAGGAGCCGCTGGCCTAGAGGACTCTAGAACTGTAGCCTGTATCTAAGCAACTCAAGAGCCTGTGGGCACTTTTGCTTACCTTCTTTTCTTTTCTTTTCAAGGCATTTTCCCCAGCCCATCTGGAAGTCAGTCATTTCCCTCTACCCCACAGATACAGAAAGGGTGGAGGAAGGGTGGGCAGTGCAGTTCTCTCCCTGGTCCTGCCCCTTCTTTCTTCAGTGCGTGTAATCAGTTCAGCAGCTGTGCTCAGTGCTTCTGAGCATCCTTGCTTCCCAAGGCACCCCTGCCTGCCTCAAGGCGTTCCCTATCAGTGCCTGGAAGACATCCAGGCCAGCTCAGCCAAAGGTTTCTATGCTTTCCTCACCTTCCCTGCAGAGCCATGTCAGGTCTCCCCGGACACAGTGACAACTGTGGCAAGAACAAGGAGACCCAGACTCCTTTTCTGTTCATCTCTGGGAGTTTTTATTTTTTGTCTTTTCCAGCCTAGAAATCCCTTGAGAACTCTATTTTCTGCCCAAATGACATGACCAACAGAGAGCTGAGGAAGGCTACCTGCCAATCTGTACCCATCGTTTTCCACTTCCCACTGAGTGTGTCTTTTTCTAGAGGCCATGATGACATGTTGAAGGGGTGTGCTATCTTGGGGTCACCTGGAGTGGCCATCAGACCCTACGCCTTTGATTGCCTGGACTTATGTTCTCCTAAGACTCTGCTCTGTCTAGGCACGGTGGCTCAGGCCTGCAGGGAGTTGAGTTGGGAGGATGGAAAGGCCAAGACCAGCAAACAAAAAGGCCAGTGTATAAAAAGCACTGGCCAGTATGATCCCCAGAGTCCATGGGGAAAGGAGAAAGCTGACTCTACTGTCTTACACACTGGTGCCACACACATTATATACACATGTAGTAATAATAAATAATCATTTAAGAGATAATCCCATGGGACTGGAGAGAAACTCAGTGGTTACTCACAGAACCCCAACTGGTGGTGCTGTTTGGGCAGGTTTAGGAGGCATGGCCTTGCTGAAGGAAAGTTGTCCACTTGGGGATGGGCTTTCAAAGTCTGTTGCCATTCCCAGTTAACTCTCTCTGCTTCAGTTTGTGATTCAAGATGTGATCTTCCAGCTTGCTGCTCCAGTCACCACGTCTGCTGCTTGCTGTCTGTCTCCCTGCCACAATGGACTCATCCCTCTGTAACAATAAGCTAAGTAAACTTTTCCTTCTATAAGCTGGCTTTGGTCATGTTTTTTATCAAAGCAGAAAAGTAGCTAAGACATTTCAACCTCCTGTTTGGAGTCTGCTTCTCAGGGAACCTGACGAACCCAGTAAACATCTTCAACCAGACTGATGGATGTCAGACTGTTCCCTAGAGAGTGGTACCATGCTACCCTCATACTACAATGGAAGAGAGTCCCACTTGCTCAGCATCCTTAGGAAGTGCTGAGATTGCTCTTATTCCTTTATAGCTTTGCTGTGGGTGTCAAATCAAACATCGTGGCAAATATGGGTAGTTTTGTTTGTTTTTGTATCATTTTTTAATTTAGTGCTGGGGATTGAATCCACAGCCTTGCATAGCCAGCCTGGTGGTAGCATTAACTTCTACCTCTGGAGTGAGTAATGGTGCTGAATGTCTGTGTTTTCAGACTATCTCTTTGGAAACAGCCCTGGCACTCTTGCAGTCCCCATCAGGTCTTGAGGACCTGAGTTTGGTTCCCACATTGGGTGGCTCATAACTACCTGCAACTGCATCTACAGGAGATGTGATACTCTCTTTTGTCCTCAGTGGGCACTATATAAATGCACACACACACAAACACACACACTAAAAATAAATAAGGGCTGGAGAGATGACTCAGTGGTGAATAGCACTGACTGCACTTGCAGAGGACCTGTCTTTGATACCCAGCACCCACATGGTGACTTGCCAACCATCTGAAACAAATTTCATGGGATCTGGTATCCACTTCTGGTCTTTGTTGGCACCAGGCACACACATAGTGCACATCCATACCTGTAGACAAAACACTCAAATACATAAAATAAAAATAAATAAATCTCTTTTCAAAAATTGCATTTGTTGGAGGCTGGAGAAATGGCTCAGAGGTTAAGAGCACTGACTGTTCTTCCAGAGGTCCT
>LOJH01015735.1:0-18713 GCA_001685095.1 Ellobius talpinus | reverse complement strand
TTGGAAGAGCAGGCAATGCTCTTAACCACTGAGCCATCTCTCCAGCCCCCATGAACAGATTTTTCTAATTGTCATGGATTTTAAGCATTTGCACTGACTATGTTGATGTTGATGCCCTTGTACACAGTGATGATGTTTGATGACAATGGTCAGGCTCACAGACACATGAAGGTACTGTTTTGTTGTCATTGTTGATGTGCGGAGTAACTTTTGTTGTCATTGTTGATGTGCGGAGTAAAGAATGTCTCTGCCATGCCAGCGCATTCTGAGACAGTAGGTAAAGCTATATTGGGAGATGGAGATATTGAAAATATGTCGGGCCCTTCATAGTCAATAGATTTTAGAAAAGCATTTCACTGTTTTCCTGGGATCCTGAGTCAAGAAAAATAACTAGTTCCACCCTCAAAAGGGCAAAGCCAGGTAGCCCCCTCCCTATCCCTTTTGCCCCAAGGCACAGCCCTCAGCCTATAAGAAACCACTGTGGCAAAACGAGGAGTTCAGAGGATGGGTCCTCAGTTATGCTAATGGGGTTGTGTACTTGGGGTAGATGACCTGAGAGCATATCAGGGCGGTGACCTGCACCAAGTGCTGCTGTTTCCACTCCAAGAAAGGTTTAAAGTGCAGAGAACAGCCCACTGATTCCTGGGATCCAGGCTCCTCACATCCTTCTCTGACTGCTGTGGTCCAGGCTTTGGTCACAGTCTTTTCCCTGACGTACACTCTGATACGGAATTTGGGCTCAGTTCAGTCCCTTCCCTTCAACACACCCTTATGTTGAGGGTCAACCTGACATGATCTAGAATCACCTGAAAGACAAACCTCTGGAATTTCTATCTGTTTGTCTGGACTCATAACAAATTCTTTTATAAGTTGCTTTGTCGTGGTATTTCATCAAAGCAACCGAAAAGTCACTGGTATAGTCATAACGCCGTGAAAGCCATGGGCCTCTAGTGAGGCAGAGAGGAAGTCAGTGATGCATGACCTGGTCCAACAAGTCCTCTGGGAAGTGCCCTTTGGCTACAGTTGCTGAGAACCTAATACAGGAGAAGATGAACAGAGGCAACCACTCTGAGCCTTTACTTCTCCTCATCCAAGGGGTGAATAACATCCTCCATGTCCCTACAACTGCCCAGAAAGCCCAGCATCTAATTGTCACATACCTATTGAGACATGTCAAGATACTAGTGTGTCCTGTTCACTTGATGGCCATCGATAGTGATGTCAGTGATGAAGACCACAGCAGTGTCCTTGCCACCGAGCCTTACTGTTTTGGATATTTAGAGATGCCCTGGATCCATCACTGTATGGTCCTAACTCTGCATTTGTCTGAGCTGCAGTTTCTCAGCATGGATTGAGTAGAGTGAGATCCTCACACAGCCTAGAACAAAAGGCCCATGGTCCGCTAGGTCCAAGGAGCGGCAGCTGCAGAGATCTATGTGGGTACACCTGGCACTCCGATTCTGTGTTTTCAGCAGCAGTAACAAATCCATGTTTCATTTCATTGTTTTGGAAATTGCTTCTCTGATTTTGAGACCTTGGGATGTCCCGAGCTAGGCAGTGATAAGGGGTGGGGGACATAGAGAACACGGATACAGTAGGGACAGGGACCACTTGAGCTATGCAGCTGTGGAGGAAGCCTTGCAATGGATTTGGGGGCTATTCACTTGGAGGCCAGCTCAGCTGCCAAGATACCTTCAGAGAACTTGGCAAAGCATTCTCAGTAATGCTTGGACCAGAGTAACGTGCCCAGGCAGCCCACATCCCTGCCACTCGCCCTTGGCACTGGGCTGCACACGTTTGGATGCTGAGTCACTTCTGCAGATCAAATTCCACAGTGGTGCACAGTGCCAAACACCTGCCCCTGGGCCTGCCTGCTCAGGTGGAAGAGCTCTGGTATGTATGTGAAGGAACATGGACTTGTCAGGTGTGTCCGTGTGCCTGGTAGACACAGGACAAGTGGGTTATATCCTGGTGATGAAAACAGCCTGAAGCCCATGTGGCCTGCGGCACTTCAAAGCACTTCAGTGATCATCCGTGGTACATCTCCACTGTCCAACTCTTGCTGGCTCCACACAGGGAGTTACTGTGTCAATGATGCCTATACTTTAACCATGGCAAGTGAGAATACTGGTCTCTGTCCTGCATACTCAAGGAAGCAGAGGCTCAGACTATGAGCAACACACCAAGGCCATGTAGCTGGATGTGCCATAAGGATGTTAACTGTGGCACTGGTCACAGTTCATATTCTCAGCCAGCTCCAAATTTCACACCATCTCGTGCATGCTCCAATCACAGCCAAGAACCTACTTGGGTCTTCCTTCAAAGGGTTTTCGAGATGAGTAGATAGAGACCTTGGGAGCATTCCACAAATGGCCAGGCCTCTGCCAGAGGTTAGTATCTGAATCTAGTAGGCATATCTCAGGTTAGGTAACCACACTTCACCAGTCCTTGCCTATGGCCACTGCAACTAATGTTGGACCAATGTCTCCCCAAGGGGACAGCTAGAAGCTCCATTCAGTTTTTACTCCCAGGAAATTCCTGCTTTGTCTCAGCTGTGGGAGCCCGGTTGCAGTCTGCAGATGGTGCTGAAGGAGCAAGAAGTTCTCTCCTCGGGGATCTAGCTAGTGTCTAATCCGCTGTCTCCTTAGAGGACACTGCAGCAGACTCAGGTGAAGGCAGAAATTAATCTCACACAAGTAAAATTGGTAAGTTTTTTTTTCTTGAGAAGTTGGTTACAGGTTGTTATCAGGATAAACAATCCATCACCCATGAGTAGGTCAAGGGAGGGGAGGCTATACATAACCAAAATGTCCAACCCAAAGGCAACTGTAAGTCCAGACCCTCCTGGACTCCCTAGTGGTTGTTCTGCTGAGTCAGAAATGGGAAGCAGATGGAAGACAGACAGATGGAGACAGAGACAAGGCAGAGAGTGTGACAGGCAGGAAGAGAGACACAAAGACAGAGATAGGAAAAATAGAAGGGGAGAGAAAGACAAGCAGAGATAGAGAGACAAGAAACAAGCAGAAAGGGAGAGACAGACAGAGACAGACAGAGACAGAGACAGAGAGAAATGAGACAGTGAGTTATCTATCTCCAGGTCTGATACAGGGCAGAAAACATGACTGCAAACCTCCCTGTTTCCTTTGCCTTTCCAAGAGCCATGGCTGTCCTTAGGGTCAGAGACCAGGAGACAGATGCTGCAGGCTACCATGATGTGGTAGAGAGTTCTTCAGACCTTAGAGGGTAGGGAAGAGATAAAGATGGGGAGATGGAAGGAGATACGAAGTCGGAGTCAGGAAGAAAGAAAGAGGAGAGTTCTTTAGCCTTAACTGTCATAGGGACCACTTGTAAAACCTTAAAGAATTCTGTCCCTTTGTTCACGTGATTGTGGCAGCTCCCACAGCAGCCAGGAGCCCAAGGGCCTCATCCCGGGGCCAGAGGAATGATCCATCCTCCATGGCCTTCCAGGTGATGCCCCAAGCCACCCTAGACTCATCCCTCTAGCAGCAGTGACCATAACAACACACCTAATGACCCACAGACCACTGGCTAATTCACACCTGTCCTGGAGGCTCTGCACTCCCTCCCAAGTATCTGGAGTTGGCTAGCCAGCTCTACATCTTCCAACGCTTACAAGGAAATCAACAGGTTGACTCTGCGCCAATTACAAGGGTCTCTGTGTCTTGGGAGCATCTTTGAGAACACCTCCCTGATGGCTGCACTTGCACTGCTTCTCTGAAATCCAGTACAGGTCCAGGAGGAGGTAGCGAGGTCCATAAGAGCGCTCTTATGTCCGGCATGCCCAACACACATGAGAACTTATGTACACAGTTCATATACAATCACATACATACACAAGTATGGTCTTACATATATAACCATGCATATGTGTGTGTGTCCAACTTACACATGTGTTTAGGTTATACATACACATGCATGGGCATAGGATCACATTGTGTACACAGTGCACAGACACAATACCTTCACATACCCACGTGAGCTCAAGGTCATATTGACACATGCGGTGTACGTATGGGCATGTGGTCCACCATTATTGTACCCAGACTCCAATAGGGTCCAAGTGGTGAGAAATTAGTAAGTGCTTCAGTATTCATTGCTTAACAAGACCCCAAAAGCCACCAGCTGCATGCAGTCAGGAAGCACTCCACCCCCACAGTGTCCTTTCCATGGATGCCCATCTAGTCTGTTCACAGGTTTAGTGGGAAGGTCACAGCACCCTGTGCCAGTAGAGAAGACAGCAAACCTAATCAATTCTTCACACTGCCCCTGCCCTCTTTTCTTACTTCTAAAGCACGGTGTTGATCAGGCAAGCTGGACCTTCCTCTCTGCAGCTGCTCAGCGGGCATACACCCTTCTCCCCACAGGCAGGATTGCTGTAGGTTCAGCTTCTCCCAGGTCCTGGGAGAGCAGGACCCAGCCTCCCTCCTCTGCAGCCTGCAGTACGGATGTGACTGGCTTCTACATGCCAGCCTCTGCCTCTGAGGCTAATTTTCAGGAGTATGCCAGTTCACTTTCAAGCTTGTTTTATGATGCGTCAACAGCCTCAGATCACAGCAGCCCAAACAGCCCAGTAAATATTTACACAAACCTGGGCTTCACTGGGATTCTCTTCTTTGTGGTTGGTGAGCCTCTCAACTGTCTGGCTGGTGAACCTCTCCTCTGTCTGGCTAAAGGGCCTGTATTCTGTGTAGCTCACTGTGAGCAGAGGAGGCTCAGATCTAGGTCAATGCTCACCTTGTAGCTCTCTGGCCCAAGGCTGTGGCTTCCAAAGCTCAGGGAAATCCACGGCTGATTTTAAGTTTGAAAGCATGTTGGAGTGACCTGAGTTTTGATTCTTTAGAAACAATAACAAAAGACCTTAGCAAAGTCATGCCCATTGTATGGTTATCATACATACATGTGCTACACACTGAAGCATTTGAAACATTCTAGATCTGTGTTCTGTGTTCACTGGTTTTGAGACTCAGGATTGGGTCTTCTGAGGCTCAGCACCCCATACCTAAACATTTCTATATTACAGTGACTAGGAGATCACACACACCCCTATTGAGGGCCATGGTGAGAAGGGATGTGGGATTCCCCTCTGTATGCTATAAATATGTTGTATTACCATTGGCTATTATAAAAGCTGTTTCAGCCAATGGCATGGTAGAGTAAAGCCAGGCAGGAAATCTGAACAGAAATACAGAGAGAAAGTAGGCAGAGTTAAAGAGATGCCAAAGGAAGAAGACCCTGGAACTTCGGTAAGCCACAGCCTGGAGGTGATACACAGATTAATAGAAATGGGTTCATTTAAGATGTAAGAGTTAGAAGAAATATGCATAAACTATTGGCCAAGCAGTACTGTAATTAATATAGTTTCTGTGTGATAATTCGGGTCTGGGAAGCCAGGAAACAAAAGAGCAGTCTCTGCGTACAGAGAAGGCATTTGTGTCGATATATGTGTGGATAGTTCCATATACATCATGATCAGCTCAAGAGACCTAGGTTACCTAGACCTTTGTCCCTAAATCAGAAAATAAAAATTCCAGTCTTTTTCTGATTTTTTCTGGCCGCCTGGCCGCCATACCGCATATTTGTTGTATGCAGGACAAGCATGTCTCTAGGCTGGAGAACTGGTAGGCGTCATTGTGAGTCTGTCACAGATGTAGGATGGGCACTGGGTGTCATGGCATCCTCAGGCCTAGAAGTTCAGAGAGGTAGACATCACCCAAAGTCAGTAGCCTGTGTGTACTTGTCTAAGCAACCTGTGTTCCAAGTTCAATGTAGCTAGAAGTCAAAGACAAGATGAACACTAGCTCTCTCCATCAGGCTCCTGAACAGAGATCATTCAATTCCTGCTGTTGGGCACCATCCACTTCAACAGGGACATCTGGCTCTAGGTGTCTTGCCTTAAGAGAGACTAGATGTTTAGGGAAAGAGGAGTAGCCATATTTCCTGATGGTTGGGGTTCCTGTGCTACTGAGTCAGCTCTTCTGACTAGGACACAACTCATAGGAGAATGTTTAGACTAGCAACCTGAAGTGAGGCCGCTCTTTGTGGGTGGATGACAAAAGATAGCTGTGCTAGGGAGGAGGAGGAGGGAGAGGAAGAGGAGGAGGAGGAGAGGAAGGAGAAAGGAGGAAGAGGAAGAGGAGGAGGAGGAGAGGAAGGAGAAAGGAGGGGGAGGGGGAGGAGGAAAAGGAGAAAGAGGAGGAGGGGAGGAGGGAGGGAAAGAGGCGAGGGGGACACTGTCCATGTGTGGCTAAGCACTTGTATGCACAATACTGGGCATGGACACAAGCATCGATAGGAGAACCACAGGTTCATAGCATGTGGCTTGGGGGCCCAGGAGATTCTCGGTCTCTGCAGCCTTCTAGAAACCAGAATGAGTCAGGAGGGGAGACAGCCAGAGCAAAAACTGGCAGCAGTAAACTTTACCAAGTGCCGGGCTGCTGCAAGGGCTCCTGCCTACAAGTTATTTTTTTCTTCTCCTCACTATCCTGATTTAGAATGTGTACCCTGGGGGTTCAGGCAGCTCCTGCCAGGGAACCACCCCCTTCAGGAATGCTCTTGAGCAGAGACTTGCGCCAGACTTGCTGCCTGCCTGGGGCCAGCCTACTGCCTGCTTCAGGTCTATGAGTTGAGCCTCCCTGTACCCAGGAGCCCAGCCTTTCCCTACTCCTCAATAAGGCAGACCTGTATGAGGACTCAGTTCACAAAGGGTCGGGTAGTTTCCAGATTTAGGACTCAGACACACAGACCAGTAAGATAAGGCATCCCTGTTAACCAGTTTTGGCATGTTTCCCTTCCTGTCAGCTGTATGATTCTGTTCAGCCTTGAGAATCGCTGCAAACAATATTATTTTTGAAACACCCATGGAGGCTCTACCTACCTCACAGGCTACTGGGAACATTTCCATTCTAAAACACACTGTGTCAGATACTGAGGCTGCGCTCAGAGCTGGACATGGAGGCCTCCTTAAGACCCCCTGAAGTGGTCCCTATTCAGTCTCCTTGGCCTCCTTGGCCTGTTTCCTCAAGTTATAATGGTGCTTTTGTATCTGGAGTAAGAGCCCTCATCCTCAGGGCTGGGGATCCCAGGGAGCTCTTAGTTCAGTGCATGCCATGATGCTTTCTCCTGTAGCCCAACAGAGATTTTATTCGTACTTGAGAAGCCCCTGATCATAGTCACCCAGGGTGAGCCATGGCAGATGGGCAGGGACTGAGTTGCTGTTCTGGCGTGGCCTGTAAGCAAAGACTTTTATGATTTTAAGCGCGCACGCGTGTGTGTGTGTGTGTGTGTGTGTGTGTGNGAGAGAGAGAGAGAGAGAGAGAGATAGTAATAACACCATGTGAAAATTTTGCTCCATTGCAATGTCATTATTCACAGATAAAGCTGTGTTCTGACACAGCTCGTTCTTTTCAAGATGCCTCTGCCTGCCTTCACCGCCAAAAGGCTGCAGGTTCATACCTGCCCAGAGAGTGCTTTCCTGTCCTTCGCGTAGCCCTGCCTTCCAAGGACCCTGGGGCGGGACTGAAGGGAGCTCCACCCACTACCAGAGGGAAGGCTGCCGATTGGAGCCTGCAGAGGAAACAGGAAGTGGAATTGTATGTGTTTTGTAGAGCTAGTGTTTGTATCCTTCCCGAAGCAAGGGTTTGACTCCTCCTTGCCTCTCTGGGGGAGCCCACCTCCTAAAGGGGTGTGGAGCACCTTGGGAAAGGAGGCTACATCTCCCTACCCCCTGCAGGATTAGGTTGGAAGCCTAGAAGCCATAGCTTTGCCATAACATGGGTGATCATGAGTTTTATGTTTATAAGCCAAATTCAGCACAAAATCAGCCTAGAAGCTGAGTCCCTGCTTCTCCATCCCCAACTTTCCGCCTGAGTGACACTCACTCATCTCACTGCCACTGGGAGACAGGACTTCCTCTGACAGGAGTGTGGCCTTAGAACCCGCCACACAGTGAGTTAGTATTCCTAGCAGATCACACTTCATCCTGGAGAACTGGGGTAGCCAGTATTTGATGGAGGAACTACCGTCCAGTTCTATAACCAACACGCACTAGGGCAATGGATTAATTAGGCAGGAACTGATGCTGGGAAGGGAGGAAAGAGTTCTCTCCTGTGTGTCTGCAGCTGTTTCCAAATGCAAATACCCCAATTCAGCCTCTGACTGGAGACATAGACATTCATGACACAGCTCATGATGATAGGGTTGGGGACAAGGAGCCTGGGCAAGCTCTTAACGCTTCTCTGTCAGGCAATCAGTTGCCGCAAGCAGATCCCATCAAGGTTATAGCTGCTAAGGCAGGTCCCCAGGCAGATCCCAACGCTGTGCCCCAGGGCCCTCCATCTGACCCAGCCCGTGGCTGTCACTTTCATTGGAGGATCTTCTCACAGTGATGGAGTGCTTCAGGGTGAACATTTGTAGGCAACAGCATCTCTTAGACCCCTGCCCCAGATAGACAAGAAGGCAAGTGGGCTGAACGCCAGCTTGTGTTGCTCTCTCTGCTTCCTGACCAACTGCAGGTGTCATGTGACCAGGTGTCTTCTTACTTGCTTATTGCCATATTGCCATATGCCTTCCCCACTATGATGGACTCTTACCTTCAAGCTGTGAGTCACAATAATCCCTTCCTTCTTTAAGTTGCTTTTGCCAGGTATTTTTTTTTAATCACAGGGATGAGAAAAATATCCAACACAGTACTCCATAGAGTAGTGGAGGAATGGAGACAGGTCTTTCATCACAAGTAACGTATTTAAATGAATCAGTTGTTACCTTACTATTAAGTTTATTTGAACACGACCTCTCTAATCACATTCGCCTCCCTGTATACCACTTCCTTTGCCTTCAGGATGTTAGAGAATCCCATGGCTCATCAATACAAAACCAGGAATCACTATACTGCATTTGATTTTGGGACTGTTTGCACATTAAAGTGTGGAGCTGCTATGCTCTGAGTCCACTCTTTGCAGGTTACAAAGTCTCATTGGATAGCTTGTGAAACTCTGCAAGCCACCTATCCTGGGCCAGACTCTATTAACATAACCATTGGTGACTGTGACTCTCTTTCATAGAAGATGATGGAGGAGACTTCTCCAACAGCTAGGTGGGAATTTCTCAAGCTGGCTGCGGCTTCAGGCATCTTCACAAGAAGAGCCCATACAGTGAAGTTAGTGTGAGCATTCCTTCCGTTTCTCACATTAGCATGTGATCAGCTCTCTATAGCTGCATTTGGTGAAGGTGAGCCTGGGTCATAATGTCTCTCCATGTGCCTTTATCTAACCTGAAGAACACTTTTGCAATGTTTTGGCATTTATATAGAGGTACTCAGCCCTTTAAAAGGCAAACAGTATTAAAACACAGTGCTTAGTATCTTTTCAGTACAGTAGAGATTGAAGTAATTATCCTTGTCCCTTCCAAAGTCCCTTGCTGAGGCACATAGGGCTCATCAGTCCCTTCCCCCAACTCCTAATATTTATACATTTATAGACATCCCAGGGAGACATGTGTACAGTCCACCTGTAATGAAAGTGTGCACTGAGAAGATGGCCTGAGGACTCCCTAGTTGTCCACCAGGAATTCCCTGCCTTGTGGGGCACCAAAGCTGCTCCTGTTTTCACCTTTCCCTCTATGTCTGCCACCTCCACTGCAGAGAGGCCAGGAGCCAGACACCCAGGACGTTCCTAGCTCCTGACAGAGGGCCAAGAATTCCAGCCTGCCCTGCAGCGTGCTTTCCCGCAAACATTTGGTCACATCCGCCCTCCTCAGTTTCTGCCCAGGGTTCTGTTCAGTTTTGCAATTCCTCTCATGTCCCCATCCTCCAAGCCTGCCTCCTAATTTTCCAGAAAAAAAGGAGACATTATGAAAAGTCTTGTTTATCTTAGCTAAATATCTCAATTAAAACATTCCATTCTGATAGCACGACACAGGAGTTGGCACCTTTCTGGCTGTGTGGAGCAGCTGGCCTGTTGAGGCAGCACCAGCACAAGGAAGTGCTTCAGGTTACTGGTTCCAGACCCAGAGGAGGGGGAAAGTGAGGACACATTGTTCCTCTGTGACTGGAGGCAGACTTCCATGGGAATATGGCAGAAACACCCACAGAGTTCTTATGCCCATATTGCTCCTGGGTCTGGCTCTTTGGGTGTCCCATGGAAGACTCTCAGAATAAGGCTCAATGTTCATTAAGGCCTTCCACTGCCACAACTATCTTGGAACCAGGTATTCAGACCAAGGACTTAAAGAGCAAATGGGTTCTGCAGAACTGACTAGAATTCCTAGTGGAGTCAATACCAAACACCGTGACACCAAGAGATGAAGGGCAGACCAGACAATACTGCCTAGGGCTGCAGGCACCCAGCATAGGAAAGTGAGACCCAAAGGACCACCTGCCTCCTGGGTGAGAGGAGAACCTGTGGGACCAGTGCCAGCGACAACAACCGCATGCCAGGGATGCTCGCAGGTGCTGGTCCTGGGGAACAAATGGCTGGGAAGGAGGTCTGAGCTCTAGCCATGGAACCTGTGGAAGAGAAGAAGTTGGCCCTTGCATCCTGCATGTCCAGAGTTCTGTGCTGCATGGGGCCCTGTATTGACCAACCTGGAGTTCCAGGAGTCCTGAGTTCCAATGAGCTTGCCTTCTGTCCCTCCTCTGTCATTTCTTTCTGATAGCTTGATGCTGAGGGTGTATTAGGGGGCCTCTGTTTTGTGTTGTGTGTCCCTGCCTTGGTGGCACCCTTGTCTTTCCTTCTGAGTGCAATTTGAAAGACAGCAGCATACAAGTAGGTCTCCTCTGATAGCTGACTTCTGACTCATATCTAAAACTAGATGATGTCATAAACATGAAGAGGAATGGGGCAGGGGTGAGTCTCAATTTGCTAACTTTGGTCTAGGTGGAGCTGCTGGACTCCACTCTCTGAGCTTCTCCCGAGGCCAGCATCAGAAGAAACAGGCCTAATCAGCACCTTTTGCTTGCAGCCCAGCACCACGGTTGTGAAGCGTATCACCATGTGGTGATGCAGGCCAGTAGCCTTCTCCAGGCTTTTCTGAAATGCAGAAGATGTCACTGAGAATGTTCTCACATACCATCAAATTCCCTAGGAGAAAGGAAGAGGCAGCCTTTTGACTGGATCATGTGACACCAAACACAGTGCTTCCAATAGGGTTGTCTGGCTGGAAATGGAGCACAGAACCCTGACTGTGAGCCACAAGAAAACCGTTCTTATTTTTTTGTTCCTGTCAAGGTGGTGTTATGTAGCTTTAATCTCATGCTGGCAACCTGGGGTCCTAATACATCAGTGATACAAAGCCACAGATGGCCGGTCTACCCACCTCTAGTCACCTGAAAGAGACAGCTTTCTCTGGGGCTGTGGGAAAGACAAGTCTGACATACATTGGCTTCTGGTCAGATCTGAGCAAATAAGAAACCGCAAGGCTCAGTGCTGGTTCAACTTCCCATCAAAGGGAATGCTCATCTTCCACACTCTGTAAATAGCGCACCAACCACAACCCTTATTAGACTGAAGGAACATCTCTGGGGGAAATTCCACCTGCATGGCCTGCAATAGGCTGTCCACAAGCATGTGGGAGGCTGGAGGTAGAGACCACAGATCCACAGGTCTTAGTTGCCCTGGTGCCCTGGTTCCCAGCAGGCTCTCACAATCTGGTCTTCCATATTTCCACCAGTGTGACTCACCAGAGCTGTCACTGAAGCTGTGCACCGTGGGAACCCACATAGTGCCCTGTCCTGGCCAGAGGAAGCTCAGGCTGGAGGTCCTTAGAACAATACAGGCATCAAAATGACCAAGTCAGAGCTAGGTTTGGGAGTGCACACTTGTGAGGCTGAGGCAGGAAAATGGAGAGTTATAGATCAGCCTGAGCTACAGAGTGAAACCAGAAAAGGAGGTGGGGAGGATGCAGTGGAACAATCCCCTCAATGCGTTAGTGTCCTTGTGAAATAGAATGTTTCATTGGGCCCTTGTGAGGACTCAGAGATAATGCTCAAAAGGAGCCTAATCTGGTACCCACTGCTCTTGGAGTGCTTAGTAAATGACAGTCACCATGGTGATTTCAAATGACTGATTTCTTCGTAAATATAAAATAAAATCACCTTTCAGAATGCAGTGTGCTTTCCTTCACAGGCAGAGAGCTCTTGGCCACCGTGATGCTCTTTCTCTTCACCCTCACTCCTGGGCTCTGAAGCTTCTCAAGCTGGGTGAGTGAACCATGCCCACACTCTTACAAGACCTCAGATCTCAGAGACCCAGTAAGTGTTCATCTTCCCAGAACTCTCATGGAGGTTTTCAACTTTTGAATTCTTCCTGGACAAGCACAGGTTGACTTAGAAAGGGCACCCAACCAGGTACAAGGCTATATGGTTACCAAGCTATACAGCACTCAGCCAGAAAACATTGCTGGATCATGAAGGTGATATGTCCACGTGCTGATGTTCAGGAATTGGTGGTTCAATGGTGAACTTTCTTGGAACCCAAGAGAGGAACTTTGCTGGGGAGTTCCCAGAGCTTCCCAAAAATTGTCCTGCCCTTAATCCCTACTTGAGGAAACTCATTGAGGAGGGAAGTTCCAGACCCTGAGAAGGGTGGCTGGCCTAGATTGGCTGAGCATCTGACCCGAGACAGCGAGTCTTCCGGGCATCTGGAACATCTTAGATTTGGGGAGTTGGCCAGACTTTGTGTTTGTACACAGACAGTATCTCATCTAAGCTCCTGATGCAACCTACGTCAGCCTCAGCGAGACCAGTGTCTTCACAGGCAACAGAATTTCAGGGTTTGTTCTATTGGCTAATTCATCCTTGCCTAATTAAGTTAAGGTGCTTCTCTGCATATGAAATGTTCCACAAACTTGCCAGTTTACCCAAGCCAGCTGGGAGTGGTTGGCAACTTAAAAGTCCCATGCATAGCCTGCAGGCTCCCATCCCAGAACTGGCAGGCAGAGAACCTGGTACTGTCTCTAGCATTTGGTGCATGGCAGACACTGGGCCTAGGAGCCACCAGTGAGTTCTCAGGCACTGAAAGGAGAAGGGGTGTCATCACAAACCTCTTGAAGGATGACACTGTGCGTTCTCCCAATTTGTGTTCCTGGTCCACATGCTGAGAAGATGTCCCTTTCCAGATCTTTATATCATGCATAAGTCCCTTAACAAATCAGATTTTCCACATCAGTTGTACTTGGATCCATTCTCAGGCCCCACCTCTTCCCTCTGAAACCTATTCACTAATAAACCAGAGACTGGTGCCCATGGCATCTAAGATATCCACTGGGGTAGGAGTGTGTAGTGTATGGTTCTCTCCCAAGTGCTGAGTTTGCACGTTGCTTCTCTTGATACTGGTCAGCCTGAGAATGAGTCAAGCACTATTCTTTGGGCCCAGAGAAAGTTCAGCCCAGGGCTCGCTCCCTTCTACAGAACCCAACTTGGCTGCTATATGAGTCATCATGGTGCTTGTAGACACTGTGCCCCAAGTAGCAACCAAGTCAGGCCTTGCTCCTTTTATCCTCAGTATGCAATATGGGAATGGCTGGAAGGAAAGATCAGTGCTCACTGGGGCCCTAAACAGAGGGGTGTGCTCAGAAATGGCCAAGATCTGGTGCCAGAGCTTTCTGCACACACACGGTGAGAGTTCAAGGAACCCTACAGGTCCTATGAAAGTACCAGTCAGTTTTCAACCACAGTCCCTCCAAACTGCCAGTGGGCCCACTGGCCTCATGGAGGGTAAAAATCACAAGGCAGGCTGATAGGCACACCTGGGACAAGAGATAGAGGTTGTGTCATAGAGTGGTAGGGCATGTTTATCAGACAGTGGCCCCTGGTCCCTCTGCTATCCTTGAATCTCTACTCTTGACCCATCTGGATACTGATGTAACAGGAGTCCTCATGGAGGGCAGGTTAGCAAGAATTCAGTCACCCTAAGTCCAACCCTATCTTCTCCCTTCCTGGTTTCATGTGTCCTGACATCTTTCAAGGGTGGCATGCTATGAGTAGATCAGAATGGTGAGCTGGACCACAGCCCCTGCTGCACATCATGGATCACAGCACTCCAGCTCCTTGAGAAGATGGTGCTGTCCTTGGGGTTTGTTGGTTAATAGGGTCCCGCCCCTCTCTTTCCTGTTTGTTTCTTGGCCTCCTCGAGAACAGTGAAGTAGCCTGGCTCCTCCATGTCCCTTCTTGCAGAGGAGGCCTCCTGTTCCCAAGCCATGGAAGATCCATTTCTTCCTGTGCATTCGCTTTGGTCACGAAAACTAGATGCTCCCCTTCTGCCTGAGCCAGGACCACTGCACATGATACTCACATTCCTGAGCCCAAGAATAATCCTTGGAATGCTTCGGTTTTAACAGGAGGAAGATGAGCAGCAGAGATCAAGATTATAGCATTGTTTTGTTGATGTGTTTATTCAACAACCACTTTATAATCAAAACTATTAAATAAAATTTCAAAACATTGACAACATATTGAGAAGAAACCTTAGAGTCATTTTTCTTTCCTGTATTTCAACTAAGATGATGACAAATACACTTGTGATTATGAACATGAGGAATGGAAACAGACGTCACTAGGGCCTACAAAGTGAGGAGTACAGCACTCTTAGCCCTGCTGGGCAGTTGGGAGATGCAGAGGACCTGTCCCTACCCTGCATGGAATTCATGCTGCTGTCTTCACCACCATTCACAGTGTCCAACCCTCAGGACCTTCTTTTCCCATCCCAGTTTCTAGTCATTGTGCAAACTCCAGATATAGAATGGAAGGCCAGAGGTGCTGGGGGGAAGTGTAGGGACAGGAAAGGGCAGAAGAATCTAGAAGAGCCTATTTTTGGGGTTTGAGATTGTCACCCTGTGACAAGAAACTCTGAGTCTATACATATGTAGGGGAACTTTAGGAATACTCTCTTCTCATTCTGTTTATCAGAGATCTTCACATTTTCTCCATAGATAAATATTAAGCAACAGGTTAAATGTATCTGTGAGTGCTTCAGAGCCAGAGAAAGAAAGAGCACTTTCTAAAACGTGAGATGTTTCCTCTTCTCAAGGCAAACCCTTAGTTGTAAAGCCCTGCACAATAAAAAGCAAATCACATACATCCATTAACTAATATCACAGAGTAAACATTCCCATTCAAAAATGGAGGAGTAGAAAATAAGAAAAGACTAGACCAAAGCAAGACCAAAATCTACCAGAGCAAATGCTGAATCCTGAAGCTCTATCTATGTCCAGTGTCCAGGGCTCCTGGCGGCATCATCCGGACTCTGGCTGCAGCACACATGACATGCCATGATCTACTCGGTGTCTGCAGCTTTTTCTCCACAGATGGTCTATTCTTGGCAATATCCCGGGCTCTCCATTGAATCATGGACTTCATCTTCACAGCTTCATTCAGCGTTTCCTTGGGGCCTCCCTCCAGGCATTCCAGTCCTGCTACATCTCTTGACCTCATCAGCATTTTCTGGAACCATGGTGGAGGCCCTCATAACCTCATAATTCTTAAACTCTGCATGCCTGCAAAACCAGCATCACATAGATGTATCTGGACACCCCACCCCCCATTTGTAACAGCTACAAATGGCCACAGAGCACCTGAATCTGAGCATTGCCCTACTTTAGCAAGTTCAAACTTTTGGGATGGTGTGACCACATTCAGAGTGATTCATTCCAATTAGAATACTACACTTGGTATACTTTCAAATTCTATCAAGGTTCGCAATCAAAATCAACAATCTCATGTGTCCAAGAGTGCCTTCCTCTACCACAGGAGGCTCCTCCACCTCACCCACCCCCACGAGTTTCTTCCTATTTCTTACCCTTGTTGCCCCCTCCATGAACCCTACCAGGTCACCTCCTGCCACATCCTCCTTACCAGGACCAGAGACCCAACCTAGTCACTTAATAGCTGTGGAAAGTGAAACAGATTTCATCCTGCTGCCTCAGCCATGGTACCTCCCAGGGTCCAGCCAGAAACCCAGAGTCCTCGGACTAGTTCTGAACCACTGAGAGAGTTCTTGGGCAATGAATTTCCCTCCTATAGTGCCTCTCCATGACCAGCGGCCACGGCACCCTGGGGCCCACAGACAGCCACATCACATTTCCCTGGGATAAATGGATTCCAGGCTCCACAGCCTATGGGCGTTGCTATGACACCCTGTGTTTTGACAGGGACAACGGCAGCTAGGTTACGCTCTTCCGAGGGCTTGTCTCTACCCATTCACTGCAGGCAGAGCCCGTCAGCCTGTCAACTGGAAGAGACATCTGTAAGCCGGTGCAGCTGTAACCCAAGGAGCACTGAGGCTGAGTGGGCATTCCCTAGTACCCTGCTGCTTCATCTGCCCAAAGAGGTTTCTGTTTCCATAGACTCTGCCCTCCCTTTCCTCCCTTACTGTAACGGGACACTCACTAGAAAGCAGGCAGCAGGGAGAACCACCTACCAGGTCAATAAGGCAGCCCGTATCTGAGCCTTGACAGAAAGCAGAACTCTTCCCATCTCTACTGCCTGCCACTGTCTAAACCCACCTGTCTCAGCCTAAAGGCTGGTATAATGGGTCTAGATCACCGAAGAGCCTGGGACGAGGGCCTCTGTGGGGAAAGCATCACTTCCATCTACCCTGAGCACCAGGGTGCAGATATGCCATGCCAGGCACTGCCACGGAAAGCTCCAACATCCCCTGGAGCATCAGTGTGTAGACACCAGGCTAGGGGCTGCCAAGGAACGTGCCATCATTGTCCCTGAGTAGCAGTGTGCAGACATGCCATTCCTCCTTCTTGTGAGCCCCACCTGGATCCTGACTATGGAGAAATGGAAAACAAAAAACGCTGCCTCTGACTGAGAGCATGCGGCGTCGAACCCCTTGCTGAAGTACATGCATGTGGGAGAAGGCAGTGAAGCTGGTGGGGGGGGTCCAGCACCTTTGACGTCATGGATGCTCAGTGCAGAGGTGAGGGAAGACCTTCAGTGGAAACTCAGGATGAAAGTACCCCTGCGATGCCTTGGATGGTCCTATTTCCTGAGAGAATAATATAGCATCATGTGAAACAAGTCACCTTTTGAGGGTTCTGCTATTCTCCTGACCACAGCCAACAGGAAGCATTTCTTTGCAAACTCTCCCAAAGACCTACAGAATGAAGGATCCCACCTATCAAGCTAGGGTCCTCATCCAGACACTCCATGGCCATGCCTAGTGAGTATCTGAGGATTCTATTGATGAAAACTGGGGACAGGATGCCTGGCAACTTTCAGGTATCCTTGATTCTGGTAACCAATAGAAAGCAGGGATTAAGGAATAGCCCCTAGCTCCCCATGGGGTTAGGTCCTTGAGTCAGAATGGTCACCATGCTCAGGGCCCTTTAGCTGCTCTCTTGCTGTGTTCCGGGCTCACCCTAGGTCTGTAGTAGGGAACAACCTTAGGTACAGTTGTGATTGGAGTGGAGCACACACTGGACATAGAACTCAGTAGTGTTCACAAATCCCCCACCTCTTGCACCTCAGCTGAGGATCACCCATGATAAACCCATCCTTTAGGCAGTCACTCAGCAAAAGCTGCTCTGATAGAGAGGGGCCACAGCGCCATGGCTAGATTGGCTCTGAGCAGTAACTATGTCTAAGACCATTATCACTTCTAATGGGAAAAAACGCCCCACTCCAACAGCTGCTGATGTTGGCTCAGCCCTGCCCCCAGACTTTCATTCAGGTCATCTGTGTTTTCCCATGTCATGGACTATTAACTCTTGAAGCCCTGTGCCTCTCCCAGGGTGAGTGCCCCTGGAGAACCATAGAGCTATATAGGTCCGAAGACAAGGACATTTTCAGTCTCATTCAGACCAGTGCCTGGGCACACTTAATGGCCATACCTCAGGCCAAGGGGGTGGAAAATGATACACAGGGTGACCAGGCTGACTGCTGTACTTTTCCTATCACAAGCACACTGTCTGAATGGACTACTCAGGGCAGGGAGCTGGAGCTTGCAGGTATAAATGACTAGGCCATGGTCACAAGCAGTAAGTCATAGGTCCCTGTGTGGATATTAGATGCTTCAGCTGTGGCAGAGTCCCCAGGATTATGATCCTTACAGTTACCCACTTGGGGCCAGAGGCATGTGATATTGGAACAGACCACGTCTCCATCTGAGCATCCATTGTTGGCCTTGCTTCTGCAAGGCATTATCTGCCTTTCCCCTTGTCCAATGCTGAGGGGAAACTACAGCTCAGTGTCCCCAGACCTGAACCTATGATGTCTCAGCAGCTTACCCCATCTAACAGGAGACTACACTAACTGATGGAGAGTTACAATGGAGAAATCACGCTTCTCATGGTGCGTGTTGAAGCAATGATGGTGAATTAGGTTCACACTGACTCTAGGAGGGGAAGGCTCAGCTGTAACATACAAGACACTCCTCGGTACAGCCTTGGAAAGGCACACTGGAGATCTCCAGACAGAGTCGGTGTGAGGAGAAATATCAGAAGCCCTATTCTGGCAGAGTACAGCCGTGATCAGGTGCATCTCAACCCCTCCAAAGAAGACTATGGTTTAACCACGACTGGTGACCTAGGCCTGGTGGAAAACATCCAAATGACCATCTTTATGTCTGTGCTAGGGAGACAATCACCCAACAGGAGTGGAAAGTGGTGCAGGATAATTGTATTCTGTCAATCATGTTTTAAAGTAAACACTGATTGGCCAGGCAGGAAGTATAGGCGGGAAAACCAGACAGGAA
>LOJH01015734.1:0-23251 GCA_001685095.1 Ellobius talpinus | reverse complement strand
AGGGAGGGAGGGAGGGAAGAAAAACAAATATAAGAATGAATAAATGCAAACTCAGAATTAGTGGCCAATTTTAACAATTCCTGTCCTTCATTTAATTATGTTAGTGTGAGGCACAAAGTAAGAACATATTTTTTTCTTAAGTTAAAATCTGATAAATTTGCTTCCTGCTTATTGTGTCTGTTCTCCAAACCTAACTTCTGATAAAACGTCTGAAGTCTTTGTGACTTTGAGTGACCAAGGAAAGGGGTCTCTGTGTTTAGGGGAGGACAGAAAAGTCCTGTGTTCCTCTCTGTGACAACATAAGGTCTGCCTCATCCTTCCTTTAGGTCCTCACAATGCATCTCTAGTCTCGATGCACAGAGAGTGCTTTCCTGCCTGGGTGGTTTGGCGAGCACCCCTCTTGCGGACCATCCACACCTGTTACCTGTTAGGACCAAGAGAGGTATAAGAAGTAAAGACCCCAACACAGTGAGAAGTGGGGTTCCTGATGGGGATCAAGGTTTAGACATGGCAGCACAGGGCCTCAAACGGGAAGGGCCTACATACGCCTGGGAGAAAGCTGTCAGAACAGGAGTTCAATTGAGGCAGGGGCATCTTTAGGTCTAGGAGTGTCCGAAGGGAGGGTTGGGTCTAGTCTAAGCCCATCATCCCTACAGACCCCAAATACCTTCAGTTTCCTGAGGGACAACTTACTGAGTGATTCGACCTTGGTCTTGAACAGACTTCTATACCATGCCTAAGGTTAGTGGAAGAATAGCACACTTTGGAAAGCCCAAAGACGTCGGAAATAGTGAGTACTGCACCAGGAGGAAGTTTGGAAAGGCTGCCCAGCAGAACCTGTCGCTGCAAGAGTCTCGCACTCATTACCAATGGCTCACTTTATTATTTCCACGCCATGTAATTTCCCCGTTGACTTTTACCCTGGAACATTCAACTCTGTGCCCTTCATATTCAGTACCCTAGGGGACATTGGGCCACAGTACACAATACAAAGATTGACTAATACCCTCAGACAGAGAAACTAAGAAATTCAAAGAAGAATCCCGTACCCATGCAAACCAGGAAAACCCATGGGTTCCACTGTTGGGACCTGAGAATCTTTAACAGAAACCACACCCCACCATGTCCATATTCTTTTTGTGATAAAACAAGATGATTCTGCTTAAAGAATTAAAACATTCCCATCCGTTGGAATCCTAGAAAACACAGGTGTCCAGGGCTCTCCCCTATCTCAGGTTACTGTCTTGAACCATTTTGAGTGGTTTTATTACTTATCCAGGGGAAGCATCCCTCACCTGTCAGTAATCACTTCTGCCTATCACATCCCAAACTGTCTGCGTTAGGATCTGAAGTAAATGACGGTGTGAGCAAAATAGACAGGTTGAACTTGAAGTTGAAAGGGAGGAGGAAGAGGAGGAGGAGGAGGAGGAGGAGGAGAAAACTGTTAACATTTAGGCGTGTCTATCAAGCTGCAAGACCTAAGAAGAATTTTAAGGTTGGAAGTATTTGTTGTTTGTAGGACTAGGACCTCTGCTTTATCTAACTCTGTTTGTTCAGAGTCAAGGTCTCAGACTATAGCCCTGGCTACCCTAGGAGGTATGAGCCTCCCGCTTCCATCTTCAGATGCTCGGGTCTTAAGCGTGCACCACCATGCTTAGCTCCAAGGAGGTAATTTTTATTTAAAAATGCCCTCACTGTCTGCAACTTGGATGAGAGCTCAAAGCCAGAGAGACGAAGCCCTCAATGGATGTGAAGCCACTATCCTGGGGACTCCCATGAGTTTAAAGCTCTGGGAATCTGGATCTTGAAGGGACAGTAGGAAGAGTAACTTCTCCAACTCTCCTCCTTCTCACTCTTACAGCCGGGCTGCTCCAAGGTGGGGTGACAGCTGCCTTAGCGGCTCCTGTTCCCTAACATGCCCACATACAGCATGCTGGTACTTCCCATCCAACACCTGCTCATCGCACACACCTGCGAGCCCAGGTGCATGAGGCTGCCTGCCGGCAGGGATCAACTAAGAGCTCTGCCTCCGGTCTGTGGGTGCTACTGGTCTGTGGGCATCATTATCGATTTCCAAAGTTCAATCATAGCATATTCTTAGAGCACCACAGGTAAAATACTCTGAGATTTTTTAGTAAATGTGGGAAGCAAATGCTCATATTTATGGGTATTTCAGACAAGAGAGGATGGGGGAGAGGGGTTGAAGGACATGCCAAGGACATGCTGGCGGCTGCTGGACAGGATGTGACCTTGGTTCTGTGTGGCTCTGTACCATCTCTTCTGAGCTGGGAGTTCTTGAATTCAGCGATCCTAAGATTTCCACCGCTGTTGAGATGCCAAAGGGAGCCGGGTGGTGGAGGTGCACACCTTTAATCCCAGCATTTGGGAACCAGAGGCAGGAGGATCTCTGTGAGTTGGAGGCCAGTCTGGTCTACAGAGCAAGTTCCAGAACAGTTTCACAGAGATACCCTGTCTTGGAAAACAAAACAAGGGAACAAACAAATAAAAAGGATGCCAAAAGGGAGGTGCAGCGGAGGGAGACAGTGAGAGCTGTAGGCAGAAAGCCCTGTTTTGATCCTGGCCTGTTCATTGCTAACTGGACCACCTGCCTGCTCACTTTGACCCTTGATGTCTTTGCTTCTGTAAAATGAGACTAACACTTATCTCACAATGCACTGCAAGGGTTAAATGAATCATCTGACGGGGCGATGGTGGCACACATTTTTAATCCCAGCACTTGGAAGGCAAAAGCAGGCAGATCTCTGTGAGTTGGAGGCCAGTCTGGTCCATATAGTGAGTTCCAGGACTACAGAGAAACCCTTTCTCGAAAAACAAACAAAACAAGACAAACAAACAAACAAAAAGAATAAACTGTGGGTAGCAGGCACCTGCTAGAGCCTTGTCATCATTTTACCCAGCATGCCCCTTGGTCAGAGACCAAGATGGAGAATCAATCCCAGCATACTGTTTGCATACACTATACATTTACCCACTGGACTTCAGGTAAAAACGAGCATCAGTAGCTGGGGACGATGACCTCAGCACTTGAGAGGCTAAGGCAGCAGGACTGTGATTTCAAGGCCAGCCTGGGCTACACAGTGAGAAGGAAAGTGGAGGGCATGAAAGAAGGGGAAGAAGAGGAAGGAGAGCGGAAAAGGAAGAAGAGAAAAGAAAACAAGGAAGGAAGAGAAAGAAAGACAGCAATGACTACCTAAAAGCAAACATCTCCAAAGGGGTGGAGGAGAGTCTGAATGTGAGGAAGAAGGGGGTGAGGTTTGGGGTACATGGTGGGTTTAGGAGACTGTTGTATATCCTGACTGCTGTAGAACAGCAAGCCCCAAATGGCACCCACTATGTTCTGTGACCCGATGTCTAGTTCCCTCCCAGCTGGCACCTCCCTAGTGTACTTCACACTCTCCCATACCGTAAGTTTGTTTTTTACTACATGATTGCATCTCTCTTCTTTCTCTCTTTGAGCTTTATACAACAATCCTGTTTTCCCATAATCCTATAGTCCCCTAAGCGGTTCCCATACACCTATTCAAAGAAAATGCACAAATGAAATTGGTTCAGATAAAGTGACTTGTGATCAGCTTTCACAAGGCTAAGGAGAACTGTCCACTCTAGGATATGGCACCTCAGTGTCTTGATGATCAACACTTAGGGAGGGCACTGTAACCACACACAGAAATGGAGACATGTCATTGTGTTACCCAATGACACATAGGTACACGGCATCATGAAGGACAGAGATGAGCATTTACTGAGCAAACAGCTAACACCTGGTTGGGATCTTCAGTGACCTGGTGGTGCAAGGGTGTAGATATTGATGTCTCCTCATTAAAGTTTCAAATTTCCTCTGGAGACACAATTGTTTTTCCCCAGTGGACTGCTGAGAACTAGAACTTGGAGGTGTAAGGGAACTGGTCTGGACCTGCACGGTGAGTACTGGAGCCTGAACTGGAATCTAGGTCTCTATGATTATAAAGCAGCCCAGTCCAACCCTGATATTCTGCTGAGGAGAGTACCAGAATGGCAGGATGGCTTCTCCATCGCATGTCAGGCCAAGGGCAAGGCTAGATCTCAGCAGTGTAATTCCCATGTACCTGGCAGAGCTCGCCTCAGAGGCAAGATTCCACTCAGTCCTGTTGGTGGTCAATGGCCTCCTTTCTGCCCACCTCATCCCTATAGTTGTGCCAACTTTCGGTCACAGTTCAGATCCATCATGGCTTTCTGCCTCTTATTGCTCCCCACCTTCCAGAATTGTCCATGACCCTCCTCTTGTTAACACACTCCCAAAAGAGCTACGTCTGGTTTTGCTTTGACATGAACAAATTATTCCACGCTACTTGGGGGGAGTCGCCAACTGCAAGCGGCCTGATGGTTACATGAAAAACACCACAATAAACCACTCCTCTTATTTTAACAGCTAGCAGGGAGCAGGGCAGAGGAACCCCCACCCACGCTTGCACGTGGCACAGCAATCATGCAGCTACCGATGTGAAAACAAGATAAGGAGAAATGCCTGTCAACACTCAGACCTCCCCTAGAGCAAGCAGGGTAACTGTGTGCGTTATGCATAGAAGAGAAGCTACAGGCCAGAGAGCCACCTGGGATGTTTCCCTAATGTGGCCGAGGCACCAAGCATGGCCTACAGAAGGCTGGCCAGCAGTGCAGGTACATAGGCAAGTTCCTCATTTTACAAGTTAGCTGAAGTCTTTTAAGGTGTGTGCGTGTGTAGTGACTTGGTGCCTTGCGGAAACCGGTCTCCCTGCTTAGAACTGGAAAATCAAAACCCACTGAGGTTGGCTGTATCTAGGAACTTCCCAGCAGCTTTCTACACGAGTAGCTGGACACGAGATGCACACTCCACTTGAAATTCTTTTTGGCGCAGCTGAGATGCAGGAAGCAGTGAGCCAGTGCAAAACCCCCGCAAGCATCTTTCCCTGTCTGTCCCGAGCATCATCAATCCACTAGGGAATGAGGCACTGTGTAAACGACTGCCCAGACAACATATCCGGGGCACTAAGAGAATCACTAGGCATAAAACATGGCACTGCAGAAATGTTTGTAAATGGTGAAGAAAAGTAACAATGGAAAATGGAGCAGAAGGAGTGGGGGAAGGGAAACAGCAAGTACAGCCACATATACACATAAAAATATCATCATGAAACTCAGTATTTTGCATAATAAGCTAAACATTAATAGTGATCAAATCGAAAACAGAGAAAACCCCACCCATTCACTGTCTTAAGAGCAAGTAGAAGGCAACAGTATCAGAGGAGTGGAAATGTTCATCGTCTCTCTCATCTGTCAGAGAATAATGGGGTCACTACCACATGATCCAGGGAGACATCCTGAGTACAGGTTGAAACATTTTTAAAACCTACCATTGGGGCGTAATTCAGTTCACGCTTGCCAAGCATGCATGAAGCCCAGGGTTCAGTTCCCAGGAGCACATAAATCAGGCTTGGTGGGGGCACATCTATAATCCCACCACTCTTAGGAAGTGGAGTCGGAGGAGGATCAGAAGTTTGAGGCCAACCTCAACTATGTAAGGTTCCTAGGACAGCCTGGGCTACATGGCACCCTGTCTCACACAAAAATACATCCAAGTGGAGAGAAGTTGGCACAGTTACAGAAAGGGGGCATCCATGACCACCAGCCTGCTGTACCCAGTACAGAAAGTACTACCAGCTATGTCTCTCAGAGCCACATTTTCTACCTTCTTCTAAACTCGCCCACAAGGACAAGGGTCGAGAGAAGGAATAAGTGCAGGGTTCTAGTTTGTTCTTCTTTTCTGAGACAAAAATCTTGCTCGGTAGGCCAGGCCACCGAACTTGCTAGGTAGACCAGGCTAGAGTCAAACTCCAAGAGAGCCACCTGCCACTGCCTCTTGCGTGCTGGGATTAAAGGTGTGTGCATCATCAAACCTGGCCAAGGTTTCACATTTTAAAGCAGATCAATTGTTGGGCTGGGTGTGTGGCTCAGTCAGCAAGGGCACTTGCCTAGCATGCACAAAATGCTAGGTGTGATTTGAAGCATCTCATAAAACCAGATGTGGCAGTAAACATCTGCAATTCCACAGCTCTAGGAGCTGAGTCAGGCACAAGCCTGTGAGTTCTAGGCCAGCAAGGGCTACATGGCGAGACCATGTTCCTAAAAACAAACAAGCAGATCACACGGAGTGAAACAGCCTATGTTAAGCATGTGTTGAGGAGCCAGTTCTGCCCAGGAAACAAAGGATGTCAAAAAATAAAGAGAATCAGGAACTTTGGCACTCAGGGAAGCCACAGGGCAAGCAGCTGCTTCTTGTTCCCTGTGCATAACACCTGCTCTCTATGGCTTTCTCCCTCATGGCCCCACACCCTGGAAGTTGACTGATAAATCTACTATATATGGATCTGTAATTTATTTTAATATTTTTGTTAAAAATAACCCATTCATCTTTACTCAAATATATTTTGACAAAAAAAGCTTACATGAGCACTACACAACAGAACATTGATATGCCATAACAAAGCAAAGCCAGGTATATTGGAACACATCTGTAACCCAGCAATCAAAAGGCTGAAGCAGGAGGATTAAGAGTCTGATACCAGTCAGGGCTACATAGTAAAACCATGCAACAAAAACACAAAGCAAAACCAAAACCAAAACAGGGCCATTGAGATGGCTGAGCCGGAGATCGGGTACTACAGATCAGCTTGCTCTCCCCTCCTCTCTGCTGTGTTGGCACTGCTTTCCTAGTGTCATACAGCGTACCCCCAAATCGAGCCATGGTTCAGCACCACATGTGCTCCCCAAGCCACCGCAGCACCTCAGATTCTAGGGTACCACACAGGGAAGCTGCAGGAACCTAGAATCTAGTCACTGAATGATTGAATGCATGAAGGAATGTATGAGTGACTGATTGAATGCAGAGTTTGGCCTCGTCATTCTTTTCTGTTTGGTTTAGTTTCTTGTTAAACTGCACTGCACTGACCTTGGGGTAGACATCCTCAGCTGTAGCCACTAAGAGCACCTCCTGTGCACATTCATTGCCTTCCCTTTTAAAAGGGCCCTGTCCACCTTCCATCCATCCCTCTCTCTCTCCCTCTCTCCCTCTCCCTCTCTCTCTCCCTCTCTCCCTCCCTCCCCCCTCTTCTCTTCTGCCACTCCTATCCCCAGAGGCCACTCTCTCCTCTCCGCTCTCCCTTTTCCCATGCACTTTCCCCCAATAAAAAACCTCTCCACCTGAGCTCTTTCACACGGTGTCTTTCTCTCATGCACCATTTTTTTTTCTTTTTTTTAATTGCAACACATCTCATCTTGCCCAGGCTGGTCTTGAACTTGTGATCCTCCTGCTTTCACTTCCCAAGTTCTGAGATTACAGGTGTGAGCCGCTCTGCCTGGCTGGCCTCACCATTCTCATGCTGGTGACATCTGGAACTTACTTTTCCCTCATAGGATCTGTGCTCATCATCCCTCCGTGCCTTTGAGCACCCAGGGGGGCATTTTTCCCTTTCCTCTGCCTGCCGCTGTCCTCCAGTGAGTTAATGCTAACTAACATCTTCAATCTTTGATTGGGTCATTGTCCCCTGGGGCAGTGTCAACTCTGTCTCTTTAGGTCAACAGTAGGGATTTTCTGTTGTGATTTCAGTGTACTACATGATTTGGGGTGTGGTGGGAACAGGGTCTCATGTAGCCCAGGCTGACCTCAAACTACGTAATCAAGGCTGACCTTGAAACCCTGATCCCCCGTTGCCACCTCCCCAGAAGACTACAGGTGTGTACCATTCACCCAGCTTGTGCACCTATCACGTGAGTTCCTTGATTATAGTGCTTATATTTTAAGTAGCAATTAGTTTGGCCTTTCCTTTGTTACCAATTTCAACACTCCTCGAGGGGAAAAAAAATGTTTGTTTCCCTGTCTCTTTCAATAGTATCTGGCATTAGTTGCTACTCCATAAGTGTATGTTAAAGGAAAGAGACTCCGTCTACTTCCCTACACTCTGCCCTTCCTTTTTTCTGAGTGTTTTCGAATACTGTGTCTTTGCAGGAATGCCCTTGACAGTATTCAAACCCCCTCGTACAGTCCTTCTGAGAAGACTGTATGTCTGAGACAGAGACTGGGCACCTCCTTCTTGTGTTCCAGAGGTCTAGCCAGAGCCTGGCATAGAGACAGCAATCAATACATGCATATTATCCAAAAGAAGAAAGAAGGACTTCACAGCAAAACACTTTCCTATTCTCCTATCTTATTTTATGAGTCTCCTAGCCTCCTTCTGGTAAGTCAGCAAAAACACAAGAACATGAAATGGATTTGGACATTCAAAGAGTGCCTGCTTCCTGTTAGGTGCTTTGTGAAAATCCCTTAGTTGTCCCCACTTTGAAGGATGCCAGAGCACAGGTGAGGAAATCTGGCTTAGCACGACTCACGCAGTCAGTATTACACAGATTATATCATAGAACATGGACCCAGGTCCGAGTACATCCATAGAGTTTAACTACCCTCTGGCCTAGCCTGGAATTTTTCTACCAAGCCTGTGACCCTCTTTCTGTTTTTCGTTTGTTTGTTGGTTGGTTGTTTTGTTTTGTTTTTCTATTTTAGTTTTTCAAGACAGGGTTTCTCTGTGTAGCTTTGGAGCCTGTTCTGGAACTCGCTCTGTAGACGAGGCTGGTCTCAAACTCACAGAGACCATCTGCCTGCCTCTGCCTCCTGACTGCTGAGATTAAAGGCACTCGCCACCACTGCCCAGCTATGACCCTCTTTCATTATCAGAAACAAAGTCCTCGGCAGATGCCCTGTGGGGACTACTGACTATACACACATTCTCGGAACAGCACCGTGAAGTCACAAAGCAAGTCTTGCCACAAGTCCAGGACCTGTCACAAATGGCCACTAAGGCATCTTGCTTCAGTCAGACTGACTCAGCAAGACCATGGGCCCCACAGTCACCAGCAGAAGGTGAGTCAAGGCAAGCTTTTTATTAATTCCCAAAGTATCTCCTTTTCATTTTAAAATATCCCCATTTGACATTTGGGGATTTTCCTACAAGCAGTGGGTGGCTACAGTAGTAACAAGCAAACCACTGTCCTTGAAAGCCAAATAAAAACACTCTCCCCATAAAGGTTGTAAGCTGTAAACAGCTATAGGAGAATCCAGCAGAAGCCCCACAGGGAGGGCCGATGCCCGCGGGCATGGTCTAACTTGCAGTCCAGTGTCAAAACCATCTGGAGCAAGAGAGGCCACTTTCCTTTCATTTGTGCCCAAGAAAGTAAGAAAAACACTACCGGCTGGATGGCAGGAGTATCTGTCCATAAAGGAGCAATTTTCTCCTTCGAAAGCTAGCTCCAACATTTGTGTAAATTCAGGAAGGAAATGGTTATGCACTTAGCTGGCTGAGGAATGAGCACTGTCTTGTGCATGCTAGATAAGCCCTCTTTACCACTGAGCTGCCTCCCAAGTCTACTTCCTGTTTCTCGGTGATGATTCCAGAACAATCTGCAGGGAAGGCCTAGCCAGGCCCAGGACAGGTCATGTGGTCATGTGGTTTCACTTTTCCAGTGATGAACTTCTCTAGAGCAACACCCATTTTGGAGAGAGTGGCGAACATATCCAGACAATTTCTTAGCCATGACCTTTTATTTGCTTCAGATGATCATGGTCCAGGTGATGGGAGAAATCCCTGGGGTGTGTGGGGGGAACCAGAAGACCTGGGATTTTGTCCTTGAATTGCCACATATTCACGGCTTTGGACAAATCCTTTAAATGTTCTCTGAGCTTCCTCTTTTGACAGAAGGGAGGGATTGGGCGCAATGCCCAGAGATTTCCTCTTTGCTCTGAAATCCTGTGATAGTAATAGCACATACAGAGGGAAGACAGGAGTCTTGACCCACTCCCCCATGGGTCACCACCTCAGACAAATTCTGTCTCAGGAACACAGGTGATTAGCTGGGGCCAGCTGGTATCGCCCACCCAGAGTTCCTACCAACAAGAGTATATGATGAGAAATACAGGAGCAAGGTTGAGTTTTGGAAGAAGGGACTAGGTCTAGGCCACGGCTTTGTCTCTGGATCTCACAGGTCTGTATCTAACTCTAGCTGCGGCTGGGTATGCAGTACAGAGGATTTGGTCCCAGAGGTCTTGGGCAGGATGCTAGGACCACAGTAGGCCTGTCTGCTGTCTGTGGTTTCCAGTCAACTTATCTAGTTGGTTTAGGCAGTGGCTGAGCTGAACCATCGCACCAGCTTCCTGGTTCGCCCGACCCTTGTGGAGGCCAGCATAGTCCAACCACATACCTTTTAAATGCCAAGAGAATATAACTCTACTTCTTAGCATCTCACTTAAGCGAACAACCAGATCTACAGTAAGCTAGCCCACAATAGCTGCAGTTTACACGGAGCTGATTCTGCTCGAGGCAGTGTGCTTCTTCAGGTCTGTGAATCATCATCTGTAATCCTCCATGCAGGGCTTTGAGATGGGCGTTTCGTCTCCAGTATTCTATAAAGCCTTTATCTGTCTGGCTGTTCAGGGCACAAGACTGCATATGTAAGTATGTTGACCTCAACAAAATCACCCATTATTTCCGAAAACTAAGGAGCCAATTAAGTGGTATGACCGTACAATGGCAGAAATCAGATGAGAAGACCATTCGATATGGAAAAGTTGCTCTGTCTAACCTGTATGTAATTATATGTGATAATGTGAAGAATAGCGTGACTGCTGGGATGGCAGAGGCCAATCAATAGTTGGCTAAGGGCTGCGCACATCTTGCTAATTGGTGCAGTCGTTTACACCCCCAAAACAGTAAAGTGGGGCTCCAAAATGAAACCACCTGCACTTGCAGGTATCCAACATCTCTCTCAGCCGGTGTTACTATGGGCCAGTGGGGGGAACCTTTAGGATGTGGGTCCTACTGAGAAGAAGTTTGGTTGCTGGAGGGAATATCTTTGAAGGGGGCAATGGGACTCCAACCCTAACCTCTCTCCCTTTTTTTCCTGACCACTGTGAGGTAAGAGATTTGCTCACACTCTTGCTACTGTGTTGGGCTGCAGGCCCAAAGGAGCAGAGCCAACTGACCATGAACTGAAACCTAAGGAAACATGAACCAAATAAAATCTTCTTCCTTATAAGCTGACAGACTCAGGTACTTGGTAAGGGAACTTACATGCTACTTAATAAAAACCACCATTCCTGAATGTTCTCGGTCTCTGCTGTATTATTATTGCTCTCATCATTGCTATTAGATATTTAAGCAAGGGGCTTGAATCAGGGTACAGGGTACAAACAGCACAGAGCTGGCTTCACGACTTGACATCTTCTCCCACCTGGAGACACTAGAGAGCTTGGGCAGGAACCAGTCTGGAAATGCGGAAGATGCTGTGTTGGTGGGAAGTACGAGCTGGGTTTCAGGCCCATCCGGGTTCAATGCTGACCTTCCCTCCTGACAAATACTGTGGAAGTTAACTTTCTCAGCTATGAAATAAGTATCAGAGGCTTGTCCACTTCCCCAAGGCTGGTGATCGGAACCAGGACTTCACACATGCTAGGCAAGTCCTCTACCCCGGGTCACTCCCCAGTCCTCAGAGGGCTGTTGAAACTAGTAAGGATGACCTTAGAAAGCACAAAGCACACAGGGCTCATGGAGTAGGTGCTGCCTACCCCAAATCCACTCCCCACTTCTGCTATTGTGACAAAATACTTGAGAAAAATCAACTCAACAGAGAAAAGAGTGCAGGGATGGAGTGTGCCCTTGTATGAATGAGCATTTGAAACACGGGTAAGGCCAATGTCAAGAACCCTAAGGCCTTGCCATAGAATGGCAAAAACTTCCCCTTCCTAGTATGTATGTTGATCATGCATGCAGAAAGCATGAACCACAAACTCCCTCTCCCTGCACCCTTGGATGTTCCTCCCGGAGACCCCTACTGCTATTACCTAACTTACCTCCTGCTTTAGCTGCATATAGTAAACAGCTGAGTTTCTGGGCTTCCGGTGCCTCTCCATCAAAACACATCACCTACCCAATCCTAGCTTTTCTGGTAGGTGTTTTTGTGTCTCATTTCTTCATTCCCAGTCACCAAAATCAGGTCATTTCTATGCAGGTCACAGAAAAAAAAATAGGTGTGATGGCAGGCACCTAAAAATCCCAACACTTGAATGTGGTGGCAGAGGTTTCAAGAGTTCAAGAGCAGTCTCCACCATATATTGAGTCTGATGTTAGTCTGGGTTATATGAGATCCTATTTCAATAAGTTAAATTAAACTTTTAAAAAACAGGAAACTTTTTTGTTTTTAATTTCAGAAGCTTTAGTTTATGGTCATGTGGCCCTGCTGCTTTGGGCCTGATTGCACAGTGCATCCTGGCAGCAGGAGGACAGGGAAACCAGAAAGCAAAGCAAAGGGACTAGAGTCATACATAACTCTATAGTTATACTATAGTTATAACTATAGTTATAGTCTAGACTAGAGTCTTAACTCCTTCCCTTCAGAGGCATATTCCCAACAACTAACTTCCTTCCAGCAGGTCTGTGACGGTCACTTGACAATTATCAACTTGACAAAAGTTAGAATGACCTGGGAGGTGGGCCTCTGAGCACGTCTGTGAGGATTATCTTGATCACATTAATTGAGATGGAAGGACTTGTCTGCTGTGTGTGGCATCATTCCCTAGGCAGTGGATCTACGCCTATAAGAGTGGAGGATGCAAGTCGTGCACTAGCCTGCATGCATTTATTACTCTCATCTGACTTCAGATGCAAATGTGACTAGATGCTTTAATTCCTTGATTTTACTTCCATGATGGACTATAACCTGGAACTGCGAACTGAAATAAAACCTTTTTCCCCTAAGTTGTTGGGTCAGAATATCTTATCCCGATAACCAGAACATAAAGCAAGACAAGGCCTCACCTACAAAAAGTTCCACTCCCTCCTTTAATAGAGTAAGGTAGAAAAGACCAATTATTAGCTATTGATTTACTTAGTGACTTAATTAAAGCACTGTGTGTACTGCCTATTTCGCCAAGCATGACTTCACTTGCCATCTAAAACAGAATGACATGGAGAAATAGCTAAAACAATGGGTCATTGCTCTTAACACCTTGATGGCTGCCATGTAAGCTTCTGTAAAATCTTGCTTGTCTGCCCACCTTGTAGTTTTACCCGAGTATAAAATGAAAATACAAACTAGACCTGGTACTGAAGCCTTTCACGAGCTGTCCTGGCTTTGGTCCACTGGTGACATCTCCTCTCTTCCACTCCCATTGGCGTCAGGGTGTTCATTCCAGAACAATTCCTACAACACTCCTAATAGGACCACAGGCTGGAGACCAAGTTGTTATACATGAGCCTTCAGGGGCTATTAAAGAGCTATAATCCTCTTCCCAAACCAACACACCAGCTCACCCTCCTTCTCAAGAGCTAAAACATTCCATTTTTCAGGCTAGGCACCATAATACTTCCCATCTGAAGGCCAGCATTTTGAGCAAACATCTCAAATAGAGGTTTTGCATCATGTTGAGTCAGTTGATCCATCACTGTTGCTCATTTGGGATCATCCAAGACTCTAAACACCTTTCACATATCTTAGATGCTACTTCTGACATGTGTAAACTGATGGAATTTTTAAAAAAATGTTTACCTTTCGTTTTTGTTTTTTGGGACAAAGCCATGCAGCCCGATCTGGCCTTGAACTTGTTACATGGGTCAGATTAGCCACACGTTCTGGTCCTCCTGCAAGATCCCTCCTCCCTCCAGCGTGCTGGAATTACAGGCGGCCATAACGATCTCTGTTGTGTCTACATCTGTGCAGCTTGCGATAAACCTTCAACTTCTCACACGTGTTACATCTCACTTCACCAGAGGTGTGAAGATAATAGCAATGACCTCATTTTACTTAGAGACAAACAGGAATCACAGACATTGATTTGTCTGAGAGCAGTTGCATGTGGGAGTGGATGTGGGAAAAGGAGATCAGGGAGAGGAGAAAGCAAGGCTAGGAACGTAGTCTAGGCTCCCTCCTCCTCCCACCCCGCCAGCTCCTCTCAGGGGCCTTTCTTCAGGGTCTTGTTCTTTCCTTAAAAACAACGGCCAAGAGTCTTACTCACTCTGCCCAGATTCAGTCCCCAGACGTTTATAGTTGTTTTCATAACATTTCAGAGCATCTCAGCATCAACCTTTCCTGTAAAGCCACCATTCCACAGCTAACAGCATGCTCCCTGCTGCTCGGGGAAATGGCTACCACCTGCTCCCAGCCCAGAGACCCGGACCCAAGTCTGCTGATCTGTACACGTGGCCACACATCCCTTGGCTCACCCCTGCCCTTTTCTTTCACTGACATCTGTCTGTTTCATCTCACTGCAGAAGAAAGCTGTTTGTCAGGGGTCCCGGACTGCATCTGGTGGTCTCTTCTGGGTCTTGAAGCAACCTCTAATACTGTCCTTCTAAAGGCTTCTGCATCATTTCAGACCCCAGCTAGAGCAGACCTCAGAGAGCTCCCCAAGTGAGCTGTAAGGAAATCTATTCCACTTCACGCTCCAAGAGCAGAGAGAAAAGGACATAGCTACACCGGGCCAAGCCTGGTTTCTAGTGCACCTCACACTGTGGAACCCAGTGAGACCCACTTAGCTTCTCCACGCCTACTTTTCTCATCAATCAATAGCAAACATGCACTATTTAGGTTTCACCCTAAGAGCTATGTGATAGTCAAGGAAGACTATAAAAATGGAAATGCTTTGCCAACTGCAATGTGCTAGGAAAACAAAACGCAGCATTGCTAATATGGCACAGACGTTTTGTGCTGTATATTGCAAAACATTCATCTCGGCCTATAAACTGGCTGTATTTGCTCTTTGCTACCATGGTGAAATAGCTGAGGCAGGCTACTAATAAAGAAGAGAGGTTTATTTAATTCAAGCTGTGGAGATTGCAAATGAAAACAGTGTAATGGCATCTAACCTTGTGCTGAAGGGTTCCACGGCAGGATCATGTGGGACCGAAAGCTCAAATCGCCATCCAGGAAAAAGTTACTTGGCAAGTTAGGGATCGAGCCTGCTCTTCGATTACCTACTCTCACTAACAATACGACTCTGACTACTGAGGCAGAAGTTTGAAATTTTCTGCTACATTTAAAAAAAAAACAATAGTTTATTAACATCCCAGTCCGTTCATATTCACTGATGAATTTCACAGAGCAGGTTGGCCCATAGGCCTTAGTGCAGCACCCTCTCAGCGGGTAAGGGACAGCAGCATCCCAGAGCTGGGCTACTGTAGATCTTCCAGGACACACTCTGTTCATGGTGTCTGGGCTGTCAATCAGAAACAGATATGCATGCCAAGAGGTGGTGGCGTGCCCCTTTAATCCCAGCACTCAGAAGGCACAGGCAGTCAGATCTCAGGGTTTAGGGCCAGCCTAGACTACAAAGCAAGTTCCAGGATAGCCAGGGTTACACAGGGAAAACAAAAAGAGTAAGCGATCCTTACCTGAGGCTCCAGGAACTAAAGGAAGTAGAAAAGGGAAAAGAAGGTTTGGAAAGAGATTTTTGTTTGTTTGGTTGGTTTTGGTTTTTTGAGACAGGATTTCACTCTGTAGCCCAGGATGGTCAGATTAGCTATGCAGACTGGCCTAGCTGGCTTTCTGTTGCTGTGATAAACACCATGACCGAAAGCTACTTGGAGAACAATGTGTTTATTTCAGCTTATACTTCCAGGGCATCCTCCATCATTGAAGTCAGGGAAAGGGTTCAAGCACAATTGGAGCAGAAGCCAAAGAGAAGTGCTGCCCACTGGCTTGATTTCACAGCCCAGACCCACCTCCCAGGAGTGGGACAGTCCACGGTGCCCCAGGCTCTCACGAACCACTGAACAACAAGACAGTTCCTGGCAAACATAGACACACTGTGATCTAGGCAATCCTTCGTTGACACTCCATCTTCCCAGGTGACTCTTGGTCATATCAAGTTGACAATAAAAACTTACAGGGACATAATCCAAGCTGGCCTCAAACACACAGCAATCCTCCTGCTTCTGCTACCAAGTGCTCTGATTACCGAATTTAAAAGAAAAAAAGATCCAGCCTATTTCTCAACTTTTCATAGGAAATAATAAAAGCTGGGTTGGGTATGGTGGTAAATGTCTCTAATTCCAAAATATGACAGGCAGAATTCAGAGGTTTTTGACATCAAGGCTATGTGTGTAAGGATGGGCCATAGCATGCATATGGCCGTCAGAGGAATTGGTTCTCTCTTTCCACTGTGTGGGTCCAAGGAATCAACCTGTAGTCAGGCTTAGAAGCAAGTCCCTCTACCTGCCTCTCTGTAGCCCAGGGGCTGTTACACTGTGGTAGAATAGACGCATGCACATTTAGGCCAATCCTGAGTTCAGTCTCCAGTGCCAGGAAAAGAAGGTATGGGGCAGGGCTAAGAGAAGGCAGACTGGAAGGAAAAAAAGGATTTTCAAGGCTAGGGCTCAGTCCTTGCTCCTCATCTGGGACAGGCGAACTCCCCTGTACCTCTCTGTTTTGTTTATAACTCAGAGATGTTACTAGTGTCTGCCTCACAGAACCGTGAAAGCGGGTACCGTCTCTCAAGTGAAGGCAACAGTCCTCACTGAGCTGGGATGGACACTTGATTCTGACAGCACTGGTGGCTCTGCTGGGCCAGCCACAGTGTCAGCTACTAAATAAATGAAAACTGCTAGGATTAATTATTTAGAAAAAAACCAATTTGTGCCAGGCCTCAAAGTGACTCAGCAGGGCTCTACTTAGGAGGACAATATGCCACCCCACCCCCACCCCTCCAAGCCCATTGAGCTTTCTGATTGGATCCATGAGGGCAGATGATTCACAAGCCATGGCTTTTTTTTTTTGACAAAGCAGGGCAAACGAGGTGGGGGAGGGAAATGGGGGAGGCACAGGCCAATCTGGTCCTCACAGCTGGACCACTCTGGATGGCAGAGATGAGTCAGCTCACTGCTGCTATGCTCAACACAAGGCTCCCGAACCTAGGCAAGGCATCTCAGATCGAACCTAGGCAGGGCATCTCAGATCACAGATGCCTAGAATGATGGAGACTGTGTGGGGTAATAGTCAAAGGCTTATCCCCCAGGGGCATAACAGGCTTCTCTCAGTCTCTGAGCAGGTGTGCATGCAAGCATGTTTACATGAGCATACAGGTACCTGGAGGCCAGAGGTTAACTTGGATGTCTTCCTCCACCTTAATTTTTGAGACAGGGTCCTTCCCTCCCTCCCTGCCCCCCTTCAACCTAGAACTTGCTGATTCAGGCTGCCTATCCAGCTGTCCAGCAAACCCCAAGGATATGCACGTGTGCACAATGGCAGAGCGGAGAGCTCACGGGAGCCTGCACCTGTTGCCTGCATAGGGCGGAGTACTAGCTGAGTGTCCAGTAGAAGAATAAAGACCAGGACACCAAAACAATGGACAAGCAAGCTCCCGTGTGTCAGGACCCGGTGCTTCATTCGAGGGCAACTGGTACACATCTGTAGCGACATCCTTGGATCTGATTTCAAAAGTAGTCATTCCCTCGGGCTTGCCCAGAACCTACATTATCAATCTCAGCATCATCCTTTTGTGCAAAAAGCAAAGAAGCAGAAGTGGAAGAGGGCAAAATTCCATTTCCTCTGCGAGCCACTGTTTCTGTCTGCCTGGGAACTTGGGCTGGAACCCAGAAAAAGAGATGAAACTGACAATCTGTACTTCAGAAGAGGTGGGCTTTTTGGTTGATTTCTTTTATTTTAGTCTTGAGTGTTGCTACAGAATGGATTACTAAGAGCCTGAGGCAGAAAACTCATGAGTTTTAATTCATTCTGGGCTACGTAATAAGTCCCAGCCAGCCTGGGCTACGTAAGCAGACCCTGACTGAGAAAACAAAACAAAAAGGTCACTCCAGTGCACTGCCGGTCTGGGTGAGAGAACATAGAAAACAATTCATACTATTATTCTTTTTAAATAACCTTCACAATAAATGATCACAACTCTGAACAACAAGATTTCAATAAACATAGATGTTTAAATGAACAATTCATAGCCAAACATTGGGATGGGAATATCATTTAACCTAGCCGTCATTTTGCTTCATTTAGCAGGGTGTGGGGGTTAATGTTCATCACCCAACTCTAGAGACACTGACGTATGAGGTAGCCGCAAGTTCAAAGACAACCGGGGCTACATAGGGAGAGGCAGACCAGTCAGGGATATATAGCAAGGCCCTGCCTCATATATATTTGAACATCCATGTGTTATTTCAGGTGCTAAAATTCCTTGCCCTACGCAATGTATTTTCCCAAGACTGGCTGCTAACTGCACTTGACATTGACAAAGCAGCCCTGACGCTGCACAGCCTGTAAGTAGCCATTTGTAACACATCAGAAAGGCAGTTAATTTTGCCTTTTAAGCTCTGCTCTTTCAAATCAACTCTGCTTAGAATTCAGCTGCCAGCTTGAGTCCTAGCGGCGTAGGGGCTGGTCGCCCATGAGCGAGCCACACTCTGGCTCTGGGCCTCCATTTCCTTACCTGAAAAATACAGGTTTGGTGTGGGTACCTGCCTGACGCATTTGATTTTCACAGTCTCTCTGAAGTATCTATGCCAGGAGGTATTATTTGAAAACTGAGGGTCTGGAATCTTCTAGATAGGGGTCAGCAAACAATAGCCATTGGCCAAACCCAACTCACCACTTGCTTTTCAGGGCCTTGCTTTTCTCCCCAGTCCCTAAGAACAAGTTTTACATTTTATTTTATTTTTTTTAAAGAATAAAACTTCGTACTACATAAAACTTTAAACCAGACTCAATAAGCTTACCTACCGGAGCCCGGCACAGGGTGCGCGCACGTGTGTGTGTGTGTGTGTGTGTGTGTGTATTGTCTCTGTTCTTGTTTTGTAACAGCAGCATTGAGCTGACACCAAAAAGACCACCTGACTAATGGGGCCTAGAATATTCTCTCTGCTTCTTCATAAAGTTTGCTGTCCTTTAGTGTAGAGCAGTTCTCAATCAGGGGGTTCCGACTCCTTTGGGGGTTACAGATCAGATATTTACATTACAATTTATAACAGTTGCAGCACTGGAATAATTTTATGGTTGGGGGAACTATATTAAAGGGTCACCGCGTTCAGAAGGTTGGGAACAACTGGTGTAGAGCAAGGTGTCATGTGTGCACAAACAGCTGTGTCTGAGGGCAACTGCCCTGCTCCAGGACCAGCTACAGGTGCCCAGGCACAAGAGCTCAGTCTCCTCACAGGTGCTTTGTATCTGCAAGCATCCCACACACAGCCTTTTTACACCTTCTATTGTTCTTGAATATTTATGAAAAATAGAAATGCTACATCAACAGTTGATTACACAATAATGATAAGAAAACAATCCTTCATGTTCAGACCTGAGGATTTTTTTTTAAGGCAGTGTCTCACCTAGGTAGCACCTATGTCTAGTCTTAAAGTTATAGTGACCCTTAGCATCCTAAGTGCTGGGATTGCAAGCATGCACCGCCATGCCTGGCACACCTTGTTTGTTTCTGTTCATGACACTGGGGATGACACAGGGCTTTCCACATGCCACATGCCACACAAATGTGCTAATAATGGAACTATACCCATGGCTTGCACTGCTTCTGAATATTTTCAATACAAGGTCGGTGGTTCAATCCAGGGATATGAACCCTTCAGCTATAAAATGCTTACGGTGCGTGCCAATCCTCAGGAGAATTTACTAAAGTGACAGCTCTCATTTAGCGGATTTGGAATGGAGTTGGAACTTGATACTTTTAACAGGGGTGGGACCTCTCAGGCAGATCTGGCAGATCATGAACTTGCTCAACGGCCTTCAGTTTGTTTGGAAGGCTTAGCACAAATGTGATTCTTGCTGTCTCCCTAGCTTCACTGCCCATCACATACCCCATGAATGCACGCCTGGGCTGTGTGCATGTGTCTTACCCATCTTGCCTGTGTGCACAATGACTGCCTTCTCAGTCTACCCTGCCATCTTCAACACACACAACTGCCTACCATCTTGTCCTCTCAAGCTCCTTGGCCTAAGCACCTCCTTGGAGTGCTTTCCTCAGTTCCTCAGTGGGCTGAGTGGGTCTCTTAGCTAGTACCACGCAGTCCTCTTCGTAGTCCAAGTCATGTGTTTAGGACTTTGAGGTACTTGAGGGCAGAGGTTTGGTTTATTCCCATGTACCCACTGGCAAAGCCGTTCTTGGTATACAGTAAGACTATAATGCATGCTATCTGAAACAGAACAGATAAATTGCTCAGCATTACCCAGGCCACAAGCAAAAAGCAGGGACTACAGCTCAAACTTCTGAGTCCCCATGTGTGGTAACTTTTCCTCAAACCACACCCCACAAATGGACACTCTCCGCACTCACTCATGGTGGATTGCGTTCTACTCTATTTCATTAGGAGTCTCAGGTTCTACACTTAAGTGGTAGAGCAGAGCAGCTCCCTCCCCTGCTGGTCACTGCATGGAGCACTGATAATTTCTGATCCCAGGCATTCATTGGTCCTTAAGGTCACTCTTGGCCTCAAGGAAGCAGGTCCTGGGAGCTGAAGGTGGCTATGGCAAAGGGGCGTCACCCACAATGGTGAGTGACAAGCGAATGAGCACGGCCAGTGTAGGATATGTAGTGAGAAGGGCTGGAAAGCCATTCAGTCTTTGCCACCAGTCCTCGGGGCTGCTGGCATTTCCCTCTCACTTAGGTGCTTTCTGTTTCCTTATTGGTCACCTGGGCCCAGAGGAATGTGGTCCAGCCAGACATCTGTAGGCTGACTGCTGCCACAATGGAAAGGAGAAAGAAAGAAAGAGTGGTGGACACTGGCCTCCAGCTAGTGAAAGGGATAAGGTGGGGGAGGGGCAGCTACTGAGAAAGCCATACCTGTGCCCACACCTTCATTATAGCATCCTTCCCAGGTTTTCCTATCTGCTCTCAAATTCCTATCATTCAATTCACAGGAGGGCTCTTTAGAAGGTCACTTGGCTGTTACAGTCAGCAAGGAAACAAAACTGTTTTTCCTTAGAACCCCTAGACTGAGAGGTGGAACCGGAGAATCAGGAATCCAAAACCATCCAAAATCCAAGACTAACAGGGCTAGAAAGATGATTTAGTGGTCAAGAGTCTTTACTGTCCTTCCGAAAGTCCTGGGTTCCATTCCCAGCACCCACACCAGGCAAGTCGCAGCCATCTATAACTCTAGTTGCAGGGGAGCTGATGCCCTCTGGCCTCTGTGATCATCCGTCAAGAATGCGATGCACATAAACTCACACAGGCGTGTGCACACACACACACAAAATCATAAAACACACACACAAATGTGCACATGCACAAAGAAAGAAATCTTTTAAATAACTAATAAATTCACAATGCATGTTTTGTGTGTGTGTGTGTGCACATGAATACAATGCCTCAGCTCATAGTATATACACTATGCTACATCCCTTTCCAGAACACTCGCAAGTGACTGATGTCAGTTTCCAAGACTGGACTGTAATCACTGAGAGGAACGCCTCAGAGTTTTCTGTTTCCCTAACTGATCACAGGGGACATTACTCTCCGTGATTGCACAAGCACGCACTGCATCTAGGAAGGACTGTGGAGAGAGGAGGGTGAAGTGTGAAATGAGTGGCACCACCTGAGAAATTGTCTCAAAAGCAAAGTATCTGAAAGGCTTGGATAAGATGAAACCTAGCTAACCAGGGTGTGGTATCACACATCTGTAATCCTGCCAATAGGGAGACTAAGGCAAAAGGATCATAAGCTTGACGCTAGCCTGGTCTACACGGTGAGTCCAAGGTTGGTCTGTTACACAGCTCAAAAGCAAAGCAAATGAACAGAGGTCTCAACAAAGAGAGAAAAATGCACCCAGAAAGAAGACATTCATTATTTTATCAACAAGTTTGTGCAGGGTTCTAAAGTGCAAAAGCGGCAAGCCCTTGGGTAGTCAAAGGTAGCTAAACTGTATTGCTCACGTGACAGTGACGCAAGCTGGGTGCACAGGAGCTGCAAAGGCAAGTGGTGGCCAGACTGTGATTAACTCTGGATTGACAGCCAGTTCAGAACCACAGAAGGGAGCCCCAGGGGAAGGAAGGGAAGACAATTCAATAGCAAGGAATGTGGCATGCAAAAGCTTCAGGGGGCTGTCAGGGCAGGGTGAAGCAGAGTATGGAATAACAAACAGTAACAAATAATGAAGAAATCTAAAACCAGAACACACTTCCTAGCTGGATACCTTTGCACACATCAGGCTGGTTTGCTTCATTTGCAGGACAAGAATGCTAGTTACTCCTTCACTCCGGATTGATAAAAGCATAAAGCAGCCCACAGTAGACACACGACAAGCATGAGCCGTCACCTGTCTGTATTGAGCAAGCTATGGAGTCTCTGTGGTCCAAGAGGAAAACTAGAGAAGGGTTCCCTTTCAGCACGCATCCCTTGTTTCACAACAGCACTGTCTCTGGGATCTACTGAGGCAGAAGCACCCTATTCATCTCTGAGGGGGTGTAAGGGATCCACAGGACACTGAGTGCTCAAGAGGCACTATCTGCAGCTCTGTAGAACTTGTCACACAGATGGGCAACCCAGACATAAACTGTCTTACCCAGAGTCAGAGGAGGCTCGAGAACTCTGACCTCACAGCCCATGGACTTCATAAACTGCATGTTTTCACATCACACAGAACAAAGGCTCTGAGCTCGTCCCGATACACAAATCCCCCAGCACCTGAGGGCTGCCACATTGAGCATCCATGTCACCTTCTTCTTTCTCAGAAGCGGCATGCACACTTCTGCATGGAGGAGCAGACACAACACTCAAAACAACTCTTAGAACACTTCCCTGCAATGTGGTCTCTAAACACAGGAAACAGCAGCTAGCTGTGTTGCCAGGAAGGTTTGTTTGCCAGTGAGAGAGCGTGTGGGAGATCGCTGTGTGAGTTTAAAGCTGTGATCCAGGAACAGAAATAAACCAGCCAAGCCAAAACCAAAGCCCTGTAACCATAGGTGTAAGGAAACCTTCAGAGCCGAGAAAATTCAAGTTATAGACCAGGGATGCCCCTAAACCCACAGGGCATGCCGAACAGTCCCTTTGAGTTCCACTTCCTCATTTGTAAATGGGTCATCAACACTGATGGGCTGGGTATAAAGGGTGCTGATGCTGGGGAATGGAACATAAGAGCTGCTGACGTGGAGGGTGGAGCTCAGCAGTGAAGGGTTTGCTTAGCATGCACGAGGCCGTGAGCTATAAACACACACACACACA
>LOJH01015733.1:9915-21443 GCA_001685095.1 Ellobius talpinus | reverse complement strand
GAGAGAGAGAGAGAGAGAGAGAGGGAGAGAGAGAGAGAAAATGGTTCCACAGAGTCTCGCAGAGTTAAGCAAACATCTTCAATTATTTTTGTTTTCCCATTACTGAATCAGTTATTTCTTTTCCTGTCCATTTTTCCCACCTCAAAGACTGCTACTACTATTACTACTACTTAAAAAGATTCAGCTACTTCTCTGAACAGTTTACATTTATGAACTCATCTAATACCAGCAGCTGCCCTGTGAGAGGTTGGGGTAAAGACAGAGCTCAAGCATGAGGGCATAAGTAAAGTAACTTGCAGAAAGTTGTAACCAATCAATCTATCAACCCCGTGGATGAACGGACCTATATTGTCTTTCAGGCTCACTGAAGTCATAAAATGAAAGATACTATAGAGAAGAGAATAAACTGACCTATAATCTGTAAGCAACCATCAGGATGGAATTCTCCAATATCACCAGTGCAAAACCACCTCTGTCCATTTTCATCCACAGAATAATCTTCTGCAGTTTTCTCTTCATTTTTAAAATATCCCATGGAGATGTTCTGCCCACCGATCATGATTTCACCTCTGGGGTTTGGCTTATCATGAACTGTATAACCACCTAGAAATAATTTTTTAAATAAAAAAATTTTAAATTAAAGAAATCACTTATTATCCTAAAGCAAAATTTATCTGCTTTTATAAATTCTTCATTATAAGTGTGTGTGTGTGTGTGTGCACGCGCGCGACCGTGCGCTCTTGCACATATATCCATGTGCCACATTGCACATAAGTCAGAGAAAAACTTGCGATAGTTGGTTCTTTCCTGCCACTATGTGGGTCCCGAGGATCAACTTCAGGCTTGGAAATAAGTGCACTTAGCCACTGAGTCATCCATCTCCAAAACCCTTCATTAATTCTTAAAGCTTTGCTATTCTTAATTATATATTGTGTTTATGGGAGACTCTTAGCTTACATTTAGTCAGTTACAGGAGTATAACAGGTGAACAATTTGAAGGCACTGGAGAACTCTACAATATCACCACTGAAAAACCTCGTACCCAAACCTTCCATGATACACAGAGGACATAATTAAAGCTTAGAGTTCACAGAACTCATAAGATGAAACCATCCGAAACAAGAGCAGTACTTAAAGCTGTTGTAAATAAATCATCAATGCGTTGCTATCAACACTTCTCAGATTTTATGCTCAGAGAAATTTCAGTGAAAGGTAAGAGACAGCAAGTACCTAAGGAAGGCAATATCATTAAGCAAGCGAGAAATGGAGGCCATGGGAAGTGGAGGGAAATTTTATGGGTTTAAACAGGGGCAAGACAATTACTGTTTGATAATTATCAGTTCTTTCTGGCATAGCAAGGCTGTCTAATTATTTATTTAATAAACCAATTTGCTGTAATTAATGTATATTTATTATAGTTTATCATGCCCATCATAGAAAAATTGGTTTACTTCTGTCCCTACCTCTTTGTAAAAAGAATATCAATAGTATGTATATGGTTCTGGCTTCCTCTAAATGCACTGCCTCTGTAAGTATTTGTGTAAATATTTACTGCAAATAGCTACATAGATGAGTCTTGACTACAGAAATCTGCTAAGGTCAGGATCTTGCCAGGGAAAGCTCCAATCAGACTCTTTCCCTCACCTTGCCATCAAGTATTTCCTAAATTAAAAAAAAACCCACAGTAGCTAAAATCTAGACGTCCCCCACCAAGCAGAGAAAAATCCCAGGGAGCAGGCAGTCCTGAGGCTGCAGACATCTAGAGTGCATCCAGACATTTCCAGCACATCTAGAGCCACTCGAGCGTGTGGACACTCTTACCTTCCTGCCAGTCTTTCAGCTTAATTTCACAGCAAATAAGAGGAGCTCCAACTCTTCCAGTAGTATAGTCAGTAACTGTGGGAGAAAAGGTGACAAAATCATCAGTAGACAATCGTTCTGAAGTCCACACAAAGCCACCAGAAACAGTCTAAAAAGATGACAGAAGAAGCCATGGGGGAGTGCCAACTCTTCATTTTTCAGGGTTTGGATTCCCATTTCTTCAGTGCATTCTTGCTTTTCTGGGCTGTATTTTTGATAATTACATTTTAAAAAAAGTTCTGCTACAAGCGAAGGACTAGGTCCACCATTATGTATGCAGGATTCTGCTAAGACAGAATGTGATGAGAATTCTTGCTCTATCGCTATGAATTTCTTAGTCTCCATTTTTTCACCTATAAAAACACTGACTTCATATAAGTGCACACTGGGGAGATTAAATGTGTTTACTAATACTTGTCACAAACAGAATGGTCAAGAAACATTTTATTTGTTCTCAAACATCATCACCATTATCATGGCATTAATTAGCCCTTCCCTGGCAATCTGTGACTACTCTCAGCAAGAATCACATCTTCACAGATGGCTTATTATGAATCCAGTACTATATTAAGCATTGTGAGCTAACATACAAAAGATGACGAGACCCAGCCCTCAGAGACCTGACCATCAGCAAACTACCCAGGGAGAAATGTATGTGAAACAGTATGGAGAACACATAAGTCCTCATCTACATGTACAAGTGATGACAGAAATGACCTGAGAAGCTAGAAGGATGTCAGTCCTAGAAAGAAGAGCCTATGACAAATTCAGACTCCAGCCTTTACCAAATAGCTCCAGGTTGGAAAATTACCAGTTATCTTATCCCACAGACAGTCATGAAATCAATAACCGGACACTGAGTAGTCTCAAAAAGGAGTTAGATATGAGAAAACCAAGAAACACAAGAGAACCAGGAAAGATGCAGCTGTGTCTCAGATGCTGTGTCTCATGATAATGAGAATGTCCTTTGTGGTTAAATGTCCCTGATATTTAACAGCATAGGATGTTCCCATTGTATCAAAAGCCAAGACATTTTCCGACAATGTGCAAAACCCAAGGATTCTCAAAAAAACTTTTGATTCACAAAGTCATTTACATTGTGACTTTTGACACCTCACATTCGCATTTTGTGGGCTTTTCTGGGCAATGATAGGGAGAAAAGAAACAGGAAATTGCGGAGGGGGATAAAGGGGTTTTAGAGGGGGTAAAGAGAAGAAAAAATGTAATGTTTAATTAAATTACAATCCCAAAAATTAAAAAAAACATTCCATAATGACTTATGCTCACCATACCCCCATGGATACATCTAGCTCAGATATAGTCACACACACATTAAAATCTACCAGGATGTTCCCGCTTTTAGGACCACACACTCTAATCTGCATTGGGAGTACTTGCATTGCTTTGCTCACTGCCTGTGCTTTCTTTCATCTGGAGACTTGTGTAACAAGCACTATAAGACTCTGGGTACCAGAAAGACCAATATGAAATGAGGTATCCAGAAAACACCTTAGAAAAGTTGGACAATAATGACTAGCCAACAAAAAGGGCATTCCAAAAGAAAAGAAATATAGTGAGGTTATGAACCAAAATCGATGTCGAGAGAGACGATTGACTTGCCTAGAGAGAGAAGACAGGCTAGATAGATGCATGAGTGCTAGATCGAATACACATTAAAAATTAGGTAAAGGCGTGTTTAGATTCAATTGATCTGCCATGTGGTGGGTGGGGTAGATGTGCCAAATCAAAGCAGAGGATGGACTAAGGGCTGTCATTTCAGAGACAACAGAAGTAATAAGGGTGGGAAAGAACAACCTAGTGAACAAATGGGAAGATCTGATGAAGGCTAAAGACAGTAAACAGTTTGAGGACTTCAAAGTTGATTAATTCCGAGAATGATTTTAAAGACATAATAACACTGACACAGACAAATAATTTAGCAATAACATGACAGTTTGGAAAAGGGGTATTAATTTTGGACATAACCAGTAGGAAGTGATAGTAATCTGACTCAAAAAAGGTTTATAGGCTGCAGAAATGCCCCCCCACAAAAAGTACACATATGCACACAAAAGTCCATTTTGTCTAGACTCCTGAGCATGAGGCCTGTCCTTGAATATAATACTCTACTAAAGAAAATTTTTCCTGTTACCAGCTGGTATCAACTGGGCTAATGCAGATATGAATTCAGAGACTGAGAGGCATTACAAACCCACACAGGTTCAAACCAGAAAAAAAAATGTTTCTCAACCTGGCATGATTTTTTGAGTGCTAAGGAGACAGGTGCCAATATTTGGAGGTAGGTTTCATTTTGACAACATGGTGAGCAGGTTACTACTAGCAATGTGACTGTTAACACCCTTCAGTGGACAAGAGAACACAAAAACAAAGAATTATGTGGTCCAAAAATGTGAATAGGTTCAAGGCTGAGACACCCTGCCTTTGGAAATTGAAGGTAACAAAAGACAAAGCTAAAGAAGTGGGGTGTAGGAAGGACACTTCATTCCAAGACCACAACTGTGCAAGGTGATTATCATTAAACTTTCTACTTGAGTGCATACCCACAGATCGGTGCTGCTCTCAAACTTGGCTAGGGAACCTCTTCTTGCAGTGGGTAATGGTTAATTCAGAGAACCACAATGGCTTTAAGTGCCTAGTGTAAGGAGCTCTGAGAGCTCTGTCATGAAGGAATCATCTCTAACAGTGGTTCTTAACCTCTGGGTCATGACACTTTCAACAAACCTCTACTTCCATAAATAATTTTATGATTCATAACAGAAGCAAAATTATAGTTATGAGGTATGAAACTGGTTGGAGGGTCACCACAACATGAGGAACTGTGTTAACGGGTTGCAGCATTAGGAAGGTTGAGAACCACCGAACTCTAACCATCTTCTTCCATCCGATGTACAAGGGACACCTCAGAGGAGGGAGCAGAAACCAAGGAAGAGCCAGTGGCTCTGTGTATGTGTGTGTGTGTGTGTGTGCGCACGTGTGTGTGAAATGATTATTTCTGAACACAACACGGCTGTTGTAAAATATCAACTCACAGCAGCGATGCTTTCTATACAAGATCTGCACAGGACTAAGCCAGTCAAAATTCCAAAGGGTCCCTGAGCCTCCACCCTTGGCAAAGGAGCTATTGGCTATTTAATAGGTTGTCTATAAGCCAGTGGACTTGCAGATCTCAATAATAAAAGCAAAAATCTGTTGCATTAATGTATGAAATTTTGAAAGAATCAAAATTACTATTTTTAAAAAGTGTTTACAGAAAGAAAATTAAACCAACATGACAGCATTATGAGGCTTAAAAATCAAGGGTAGACACATGATACTTTAAGCAATTTATGAAACTAATGCTAGGTAGGCTTATAACAAACCCTGCATTACTTAAAAGGAATCTTAAGGGTTTGTCTTGAAAAGGCAAAAAAAAAGTAGAAAAGGAATTCTACAGTAAGCATGGCTGTCTCAGTGATGCTGGATCATGATCAATGCTTACCTTCAGTAACTGCGCCAGCACCACATGACTCTGTTAGTCCATATCCCTGGCCAATGGGGCAGCAGAAGCAGACATTCATGAACCGGTGTGTCTGAGGAGACAGCGGGGCCCCGCCAGACAGCATCATACGGATATTCCCTCCCAGCAGGGCCTTCACCTTTTTGAAGAGTAACCTTGAAAAGAAGGGAAAGAAGTGATAGTCATACAGCCACAAATTATTCTTGGTACCCAGCTAACCAAGAAACTGTGATAAAGTTCTCCAAATGGGCTAAACACAGACATTTCCAAATAATATGGTAATGGGAGGCAACAACAGCAAATAACACCTTCACCACAGGCCAGAAAAGCATCCCATCACTCAAATCCACATGTGCAGTACTGGGATCATACTCTGACACATGCTAACAAAAGAAAATGATGTCAAGGGAAAAGGTTTAAGCTTTCTTTTTTCCACAAAGAAGACTTTATTCCAATCAAAAATTGTCATAGAATGCTTCTGACTCCCAAGTTACTCAAGCACTCCTAGACAAGGCTCCAAAGCAGACATTTGTAACTGCAAGTCACTGAAGGGATGAGGAAGTGGGTGCCTGTGTGTGTGTGTGTGTGTGTGTTTAACACATGCATTATCTATGCATACAATTTTAGAAGATTTTAAAATAAATTCTACCTTTCCTCCATTAATATTTTGTATAAAGGGAGCAAAAACTGATTTTACTGTCCTTACAGAGGTTGACCCACTTCCTCATCCCTTCAGTGACTTGCAGTTACAAAAAGGTTTAAGCTTTCTATGGAACATTCAGTTAACCATCTTCTGAGCCTTCTCATGAAAAACTCCACTGCTGGATTTAACTGCTATGTTCATTAACTTACTATAATTTTATGAACACAATAAAAGAGAAAATAATATGTATAATAATCCCCAAAACAACTTTTGTGTGTTGAGTACATATGAGGATATATTATACACATAAATTTTAAACTTCAATGTTTTTATTCAAAACTATATTCCAGTTTTTGGGGGATTTTGTTTGTTTTATCGAGACAGGGTTTCTCTGTAGCTTTGGAGCCTGTCCTGGAACTTGCTCTGTAAACCAGGCTGGCCTTGATCTCACAGAGATACACCTGCCTCTGCCTCCCGAGCGCTGTGTGCACCACCACCACCCAGCCCAGTTTTCTTTAACAGACCCATTTATAATTACTTTTCATTATTAAAATTAACCAAATTATCAAATTCAGAGTCCACAGTCTTTTCATTCTTGTATAAACAGTAGGACTGAGTATAGAATATATAATAAATTGAGGTTTTAATCATGATGGTAATCAAATTAAATGAATTTGCCAAATGAATTTGCCACTTACTTGGTCAACTTTCAGATTTCAAAACACAAAACTTTATATGCACATTGATACATGCTCATGGTGCCAGGTTTTTGGAAAGCTCAGGCAGGAGGTTCCACTTAGGTCAAGAAGTTTGAAGCCAGACTGTAACCAATCAAAATTTGAATACCACACTACACCATACCAAACAGAACATGATACAGGTTCAAACTACAGGGTCTTTGAAATGTACTTACAGATTACAAAGAGGTGCATCATATCCTTTTTTGATTTGTTCTAATTTGTAATCATATCCTATTTTGAATAGAGTTTTCTGAATATAATTCATCTCTTGAACCTTGCTCATAACATTCTTATAAATTCTATCCATGATTTCCTGCAAGATAAACAAAACACTCAACAGTCTGAAAAGAATTACAACATCACTAAAGATAGTTTTGGTTCGATGATACATTGATACCTCTTAGGTAGAGGTCTATCTAGGATAATGAACATACCTATTTCCTTCACTACAGAACAAATTTTACTGACTTGTTCACTACTTCTAAGAAACTAAAGATAATACATATTAGCATTCTGCACCCTATAACAAACACAATCTAAAATAAAAACAAAAATTTAATTTTAAAAAGACTAAGTGCAAGTGTGAGATTTACTTTGTTTCAAGATATTAAGTTGATCTAAAAATCTTTAAAAAACAAAACAAAACCCTAAAGTGATTAACAGATCCTCAACTATTCAAAATGAAGAAAACGGACTGTGGATGCTGGGGGAGGGGGATGCGAGCAAGCTCAGCGATCTTTGCAAAAGAGAAGGTAGAAAGACCATAGAAGACAGAAATGGCAGTAACTTCAAGAAATCCAGACACGTCTGGGCAGTTTCATCTAAAAACCCTCAGTGATTGCAACATGTCAAAGATCTATCAAGATCAAGCCAAACAAAATCCCATCATGGAGGCAAGGAAATTCTACTGGCAGTTAAGGAAGCACTGGCTGCTAGAAAAGGGAGAGTTAGTTTTCCTCAATGGAAACTGGGTAGCTTAACCACACAGGTCCCATTGCCAAGAATAGTTCGGCACAACTGCTGGACTCAATAGTTTAAAGCAAAACAACATCATCAACAACAAAATGAATCATAAAACTCGAGGTTGGGTGGGTAGGGAGATAATACAGAATAATAAATAATTCCAGTTAGATCTGGAAGAAATTGTGGAAGTGGAGCAAAGTATGATCAAAATATACTGTATTATTCTCAAAGAAACTTAATAAAATTTTGTGCAAAAATCTTAATATGTAAAGAATTCATTCAGCTCTGATAATTAAAAAAATCATTTCAAATAAATTTCCATATTTTCATATAGCAGCAAAATACCTGTGTTGAATCAAATCGTGATACTTTTCTCTTTATAACTATGACCTTGTGACTCTCTTACAACATGGTCTTAACCATTTCCTAAAAATATTTTTAAAAAAAATTTACTTATTCATTTATTATGTATACAGTGTTTTGCTTGCATGTATGTCTGCAGGCCAGAAGAAGGCACCAGATCTCATTACAGATGGTAGTGAGCCACCATGTGGTTGCTGGGAATTGAACTTAGGACCTCTGGAAGAACAGCCAGTACTCTTAACCTTTGAGCCATCTCTCCAGACCCTAAAAATCTTATATACTTATAATTTAGGCATTTCTATGCTATCTTCCTTGAAACAAAGACTAAAATTATAATCTTCTTGCTGATAGATACTTGACAAATTAGAGGTAGGACAAGGTTTAGAATATACTGGCTCAGGCAAAAACATATACCTCAATCACTAAGTGATGATTTTTAAAAATGCTTAGCAAAAATTACTACAATAAAGCACAACTGTTCATAAATATTTGGTCCTAAATACTTAAGGCATCAATCATCAGTATAAGATAAGTTGTGCTATAACAAATACATTTATGGATGTTTCTTTCATTATTAAAGCACAACCATTATACAAATGGAAGCCAGCAGAATCATTCTTTTAAAAAGCTGACAACATAGTCAAACATGGTATACATAAAGCTGTCTTCTCCATTCCACAAATGGAATCACTACTATATCACTAGAGAATTCCTGTAGGTCTGTGACTGAGAAATTCCAGTGTTTTCCTCTTTAACATACTAGAACCAACCCCTTTATAAGCTCTAGGGATTCAAAAATATGGACACAAAGGCAAATACATGGGAAGGACGTCAGCATTTGAGAACCACATACACTGCTTACTGGTCATATGCATGAAGGTCTTGTGAATAAGATATACAACAGTTAAAAGGTGGCAGGATTTATAGATAGTTCATTAAATCATTTCTTATCTGAGACTAACAATATACCCATGTTCTATCTAGTTATTTGTACTTAGAAGTAGTATCAAGTTCTACATTCTCTTCGTAAATATCCACAATGCTAAAGCTTACATTATGCTCTCATCTAGGAAGGTAATGAAGTAAGAAAACAATCTACAAGAAAAAATCTGAATAAAAGACTCCTTTAAAAAGCCCACCTATCCTTAAATCCAACAGGAGGATTTAAAGAAAGCAAGCAGGTCCGATGAAATACCTATACTCTGTACCACAGACTATTTACTGTCCTTGGGTTTGAAGAAGATAAAGAAGTATCACTATCAATATGAACAAGGACAGTTGCCACGGGAAAAAACCTGGTATGAACCAATAAGGAAGAGACGATCCAACAAGTCCTGGACTGATGAACTCATAGCCCAACAGGAAGTGAGCAGGAAAAATCTATCTTTTATTGTCCTAATCCAAACAACAATCACAGGGATTAAGTGAAGCCTAGATTAGTCTAGATGTGCCTGTGACTTCCAGATATCATGTGATCATGAGGGCTCTGAGCTAAACAATGGTCTACTCCATTAATGAATTCCAGTTTTGAATATATTACTGGGAAATAGTGGTGCTTTGGAACCATGTCCTCATTTATCGATAAAGCCAAAAGCCTCTTTCAGTTTGGCAAATGCTACAGCACCTCTAAATAACAGGACAAAATCTTTTATGAACTATTCTAGCTCTCATAATCTTTGTAAAAAGAAAGTAAGGACAATAAAATATTTTACATCTGCAATGCTTAGAAAATTTGGACTGAACAAAACATCATCTAAATCTCAGGCTTTCCAAGCACAAAAATAACTTGTGAAGACACCAGGTTATGTCTGAAAGTTTGATTCTAATACAAGCAGTAGTAATAAATTCTCTGTGTGAGTCACCAAGAGTAAATAAATGTGCTAGAACATAACAGATTTATACACATGTAAAACACTGCATTAGATCTTTCAACTCATCACTACATGGTTTTAGATGCAACATCTGGTTCTTTTTAAAAGCAACATCTCCCTTAAGAATTTTACATATCTGGGGACTGGAGAGATAGATGGCTCAGAGATTGTGAGCACTGACTGCTTTTCCAGAGGTCCTGAGTCCTGAGTTCAGTTCCCAGCAACCACGTGGTGGCTCACAGCCATCTTTAATGAGATCTACTGCCCTCTTCTGGCCAGCAAGGATACAGAGAGACAGACAGAACACTGTATACTAAATAACTCTTGAAAAAAAAAAGAACTTTACATATCTGAAATAGAACATTACTCCTTTGGGAGCTTTGGGAAATCAGCAGATTTCTTTAGGAAGCACTACAGGAAGATGACAGGTCAGATATCATGTGGTATCATGTGGTATGGTGAGCGAGAGGTGCTTCCTGCCCCTTAGATGCAGCTCTATCACCAACCTGTCCCAGAACCTTGGAGATGCTGCCTGGGTTCTCGGCAATGCCGCAGGACTGCCTTAATTTTTTTTAGTTACAAGATTAAACAAAATGATCTAGACAGCACATTTCTGCTTTAAGATATTAGGACTGTGCCTCAGCTCTAATTCATCTTGAATTTCCAAGCATCAGCAAACACTCTCAGTATACATTCCAACCTTGTTGTCATTTCTAAGATTTTAAGGATCATCTATGCCAACAGTTCAAAGTAAAATTACTCTGCTAGTGTACACAAATACCTAAAGGGATTACTTTTTAAAAAAAAATAGAAGTGTAAGCAAGACCTTGTGTGAGTGACTCTTTTCTACTTGTCTGACTCTTCTGTACTCACCGGAACAGCAGCCATAAGAGTGGGTTTCAGTACAGTACAATCACCCTTGCTTCCCTTCTTGATTTTGCTGGACTACATTAATGAAAAAGCAAAAACAATTAGGGAAACATATGTTAGCAAAAATGCGTGCTGGGGGTCTAATTCAAGTATTAATAACAAAGACAGAATTTACACACAGGATTTAATCTTTTATTACAGCATCTAGTGCAAGTGCAAAGAGTACATGATTTTTCTATTTTACTGTTGGCTTGGTTTCTATCACATCACAGCCTTCCCTAGAAGAGAAACTGATCCAGGATAAAAATAGAACTGGACATGTTAGTGAATTAAGGGTTTTTACAGAGCCCCATTAAAGGAAACTTATCACTAAAACAGAATTGAAGACTTTTTTGGTTTTTCAAGACAGAGTTTCTCTGTATAGCCAAGGCTGTCCTGGAACTCAATCTGTAGACCAGGCTGGCCTTGGAATTCAGGCTGCCTCCCTCTGCCTCCTGTGCTGAAGGTGTGTACCACCATACCCGGAACTTTGACGGCATTTTTAACTTTCTTTGATTACTCAGTAGGCAAAGATGTAACTCAAAATGACCACTATGGACATCAATTAACATCACACAGAACAGAAATAATAATTTGGCTGGGCGGTGCATGCCTTTAATCCCAGCACTCAGGAGTCAGAGGCAGGCGGATCTCTGTGAGTT